>CABHPH010000357.1:45188-65563 GCA_902168325.1 Peromyscus nudipes | reverse complement strand
GAGAAGGAGGGAGGAAGGGAGATGGGAGGGAGGGAGGGAGGGAGGGAAGGAAGGAAGGAAGGAAGGAAGGAAGGAAGGAAGGAAGGAAGGAAGGGAAAGAAAACAAAACAAGTCAAACTTTACAGAATAATGAGGACCAAAGTTGAAGATCATTAACTCAATCTGGCTTTATTATACTGTTCAAAATTTTTCCAGTATCCCACAAAGGTTTGGCTTTAACCCAGTGGGTCACTTCTCATCATGACATATTTTTAAATATTTCCAGTGTTATAACCACCTGGATTATGCAGTTGATCTGCAAAGACTACCTGGATGGTTTTAAAAATCTCCAAATTTAGGTGGTGAAACCAAGGAAAAATAAGCAAAAATAAACGAAATCTTTCTAGATTTAGGTGTAAACCTTGTTCATATCAGCTGTGAACAAGATAAGCATCCTGACTTTGGTTCTTCTTGCTGCCCGCCCCCTGTAATAACCATATTGGACTGTAGATAACAAGCAGCCTCATATGATCTTTGAATATGGCAATTATGTCTTTTATGTTGATTTACTGGCTCGTTCTGTTTCTAAGCTTTTTAGCCGTGGTGATTGGTGTAATTACAGAGCTGCCTTCATGGTGTGGAGGCACAATTTACAGGTCAAAAACGTTATACAAAAGTCGGTATGGTGGCCGTCTAATTAGATTGCTTAATATTTATCAAAATGACATTCATTTTTGTTGTGCTGTGGCTTGTCTTTGTGTCCCAAATATTCTTTCTTAATATAATTATATGATTGGATTTTCTTGTGAACTTTATGGGATATTAATCAGAATTAAACATTTAAGCTCAAAATGTTACTTGCTGTTGGACATAAAACCTCCATTTCTTCCTGACTGTGGTTGCATAAAGCTGTGAAATCCATCCAATCAATGTTCATTCTGTGGCTCCCAGGAGCATCTGTTTTACATGCTAGGGCTCTAACTGTGGCTGGTTTGGGGCACCTAGTGAGTTCCACACCTTCTCCTTTAACAGCAAGTCAACAGGCACAAGACAGTAGCTTCATACAGATGAAAAGTTTGACAAACAGCAAAAGACTTTCTTAGGTTTTGACATTTGAGCTACAGTGCAAAAGTGTCCCAAGTAACAGAGCATGCAGGAAAGATTTGGCTTGTTCGGGAACCATGGGGATAGTGTTGTGGTCAGGGTAGTGAATGCATCGGGAGCCACCAAAGGATTTGGAGATGTTGACTGGAACCATACCCATGATCTTTGTAATTGCCATAAGGAGTCTGGATTTTGCTAATAGCATTGAACACTTACTATGTGCTGAATTGTGTTCTACAGTGTAACCAAGATAATGTGGTTCACGATTGCCTTGGATTCCAGTAGAGTTTGCTGATCTCACATTCCCGACTACTATGTTAAGCTTTTCAACTGACTTTATTTTTGTTTAACTAGTTTTACATTTACACTGTTGTTGATTTTTTTCCAAAAGAAATTATTTTCTTAGAGTAGTAGAGTGTATGAGCAACAACAAAAAAAATCAGACTTTACCTTGTTTGATTTTCCACCCTACAATTTCTCCTTTTATAATAAAAACAGTTTAAAAGCTATTAACTCTTCCCAGTTCATTGTATTTCTATTTTGTTTGATCTTATATAATCAAATTGATCACATTTTCCTTTGTAATTTTTAAGCACTTCAAATTTATATAACATGAGGTTATACAATTATCCTACTGCTAGAGTGGGTCTAAAATCCAAAATACTGCTGGAGCCTGGGCACTTAATGGAAGTGGGCTTGGCCTACAAGGGCCTGAGAGACCTGGAGGACATGTGCTCTACGAAGAGAAGGTGCTTGCTGGTCCCCACAGCCACAGGCTGCCTGTTGTGTTTTCAGTTTCCCATAAAATACCACGAGTGGATATTTTTCTGTAAAACACCACATTTGGTTTTACTTGTTAAAAGTATTCTGACCAATGAAACCATGTAACACTTCTCAAGAGCGCAACAAAACTTTTTTCTAGAACTAATGCTTTTCCTCTCATTTTTACCAAATTTAATTCTATGATCCATCTGGATTGTATTTAGATTCATAGTAGTAAGTATAGACTTCAACTTTTTCAAACTTTCAGTTTTGAAGTAATTATATTTATAGCAAGCTACAAAACTTCTGGAGAGAGAGCTCACAGACCCAGTTTCTCCCCAATGGCAATATCTAGTGTGTAGCAAGGAATCAGCAGTTTTAAACTGGCATATTCCACCCATTGTGCATGCATTCAGTTCCATATACATCTGTGTGTGTGTGTGTGTGTGTGTGTGTGTGTGTGTGTGTGTGTGTTGGATGTATATTGGTGTGTACAACTTACCACACATGTTGCTAAGCACCACCCACAACCAGTGGACTCTATTACCACATGCTTGCTCTTCAGGGTAAATTATTTTCCTTATTTCCTCAACCACCTAACACACACACACACACACACACACACACACACACACACAGTTGCCAAGGCCCATCATAGTACATGCTATCATGTCATTCTCTTCTACTGTATTTAATTATTGGTTCATTACATATTAAAACTCTTCCTTCCCAACACTCGGGAGGCAGAGCCAGACGGATCTCTGTGAGTTCGAGGCCAGCCTGGACTACCAAGTGAGTTCCAGGAAAGGCGCAAAGCTACACAGAGAAACCCTGTCCCGGAAAACCAAAAAAAAAAAAAAAAAAGTCAAAACGAGGGCTGGAGAGATGGCTCAGAGGTTAAGAGCAGTGGCTGTTCTTCCAGAGGTCCTGAGTTCAATTCCCAGCACCCATATGGTGGCTCACAACCATCTGTAATGAGATCTGGTGCCCTCTTCTGGCCTGCCGGGATACATGCAAACAGAACATTGTATATATAATAAATAAATAAATCTTTAAAAAACAAAAAAAAACAAAAAAAAAAATAACTCTTCCAGGAACTTTTCCAATTCTTATCTCTCCCCAACTTTCTCCAGGTTGCTATAATCTTAAACATTTAAGAAAAAGACAATATCTTTTCTCAAAGCAGTTAGTGTGAACCTTCTAAGTAACTGACTGAATTTTACATAGGGTCTTGATCATTCCAATGTCATATGAGTCCTGCATGTGTGTGTTTTTTGAGTAAGTCCACTGACTATAATTATGACTCCCTGATTGCATTAATGAAATTTTCAAAACCATGATCCTACTGGGAATACTGATCATTCCTTACCACATTCGTATCTTGGCCACACTCTTCTGCCATGTTTCACCACAAATACGTTATTCATCCTGAGCACATTGTAATTGCTGAAGTCGTTCTGGTATTTCATCTCCCAGCGACTGGAAGGCTTGGCCGCCTTCGTACAGTCTTCCTGTGGAGCGTCCATCTCCTAAAATCATCTACCTTTGTGGAACCATTTTCTGTCCTTACGTTTCCACACGTTCCCTCTTCTACAAATACTGAAAAGTATATCTCCATTAAGTACCTTGTCTTTCCCCCCATTATAAAAATTGGTATAATTAAGTGTATTTTGCTATATTTACCAGTTTTTACAATACCTCATATTGTATATAATAACTTTCCCATGTTACATGACATAATTACTAGCCTTTGTACATATTTGCCGTATTCCAATTAACTGTGATTCTCTTGTAACTTGTTAATAACACATGTTTATGGTTTAAAAGTTAAATAAAGCTATATGTATGGTGACACAAAATCCTGCTACTTGGGAGGTAAAGGCAGGATAAGCTGGAGTTCAAGGCCAGCCTGGCCTACGTGGAAATCTGTCTCAAAACAAACATTGAAAATTAACAGAATTTCATTCATGCTCCAATTTTGAATACACAGTTTCAGATTCAATGTTCCAATCATTCCTTTCTTTCTCTCTTTTATTTTAGTGTGTATGTGTGTGTGTGTGTGTGTGTGTGTGTCAAAAAGTGTACTTTGTTTCCTATTTTCATGCAGCCTATGGTGATGGGAAGTCATAGCAGCATAGTCCGTAGACAGGAAGCAGAAAAAGATGAATGCTGGTAGTCCACCAAAATTTTCCATTTTATTTAGTCCAGGACCCAGGCAGTGAAATTGTGCTGCCCATATTTAGGGTATGTTTTCATACTTCACCCTTATCTGATATATCACCTATTACTGAGTTAATTTCCATTTTTCTCATTTGTAAGAAGTCTTTATGTATAAGTTCATGTAAGTATCAGTCAATATTGTGTTACTTATAATAAATTATCTACCAAGCTTTTGTTAGAAACATATACGCTAGTTCTAATGTTAAAATTCAAATGGAAAACTAAAGGAGCTAAAAGGTAAAGAAAGTTAAAAATAAAGTAAGGTAACCATTGGGGAGGGTTCAGCCATACAGTTTTTTTTTAAAAATAAATTTATTTATTTATTCATTCATTCATTCATTCATTCATTCATTCATTTTACATCCCAGCCATAGTTTCCCCTTCCTCCTCTCCTTCCAGTACCTCCCCCACCCCCTTTCTAAAGGTTCCTGCCCTCCAATCCACTCCCCCTCCATGTCTGTTTGGGAAAGTGCAGGTCTCCTTGAGTATCAACAAAACATGCCATATCAAATTGCAGTAAGAATAAGCACTTCCCTATGGATTAAGGCTGGGCAAGGCGACCCAGTATGAGGAGTAGGGTCCCCAAAGCCAGTAACAGTCAGAGAGCCACTGTTCCTACTGTTAGAAGAGCCTCACAAGAGAACCAAGCTACACAACTGTAACATATATGCAGAGTGCCTAGGTCAGTCCCATGTAGGCTCCCTGGTTGTCAATTCACTCTCTGTGAGCCCCTATGAGCCCAAGTTAGTTGGTTCTGTGGGTTTTTTGTGGTGTCCTTGACCCCTCTGGCTCCTACAATCCTTTCTCCCCCTCTTCTGCAGGATTCCCCGAACTCTACCTAATGTTTGGCTGTGGGTCTGCATCTGTTTCCTTCAGTTGCTAAATGAAGCCTCTCTGATTGACTATTGGGCTGGGCATAAATCTGGCCACAGGAGATGGCTAATTCAGGCTACTTATCTGCTATTGCTAGGAGTCTTACCTGGAGTTAACCAGGTTGCCCAAAGTTAAATAACAGAGATGAAACTCAAATCTCCATGCTGTCCTTATTTTTTAACTGAAAAAGAAGGCTCAGTGGTGATCAAGATGACTACTTGGCTGTCCAAATGCTCTGGCTCATTTTAGAGATTATGTGGGAAGGAGGAACACTGGATCGGCCCAAACAAGTTTTAGCAGTCTTCTTGCTTAGATAGCTTTCTTAGCTCTCTACTCTTTTTCTATGTGATTTTATAGAAATGGGAGATAATTATTATCTCAGTTTCCTGAACAACCATCTGCACCCTCTAAGGAACTGTGGCTGGATTGAGCACCAGCTGTGGCCAGGGCAGAGTAAATATACCCACTTTTGTTACTGTAGCTCACAATGAACTTGCAAAAATTCTACAGACATTTGCTTTGTTTTTGAAGAGGCTTCTTCAGACAGAAGTAATTCACTGCCCCCGTTGAGAAATATGGAAAGGAACAAAACATTTAGTGTAGAAGAGACTGCTTCTGTTTCTTTGAAGTTCTTTAATCTCTTTATAGAAAAGATAACATATGAAAGGGCTTTGTAACTGAGTGCTTTCTATTATCATCATTGATTTCTAACCTCTCATCTCTATTCCATTCACTGGGAGCTCTTAGCCAAAGTCTTAAACACTTTTATTTTTAATGTTGGTGTGTGCTGCCTTGTTCCCGAGGTTAATTTTTCTCATTCTGTTGAGTTTTAATACCCATTTACCCATTTCTTTTAAATGTTGAGTGAGAACAGTTAAACTATTAATTGGAAATTAAAATATCATGACAGAAGAGTCTTAACATATCAGCCCTCTTATAAATGAAGTGGGTCTAGATCAGGCATCTAAGCCTTTTTGTGGCTAGGCTGGGAGGAGCGAGACTTTCAGAATACAAAGAAAGGCATGTGAATGGAATATGAAGAGGCCTGGGAGACCTGAGTTGCTTAACTGGACCTAGTGGCTTGGTTATCTTAGGAAAATAAAGGGCTGGAGTGGGTGAAGAGCTATTCCATATGAAGCCTAGAGAGGGAAAGGTCAGAACGATAAGGGCAGATGTATGGACCCAGGGGTTCCCCAGAGCTACTGACATCCTTTCCAGAATTGCTAGAGTCACAGTAACTCATTCCATCTTTGAAGAGTCCATTCACACAATTCAGAATTGTTTGACTCAGTGGTTTCCTGATAGGTGCATGTAGGAGAAAGCATCAGGTAACATATTAAAGAACTGCAAATGTGAGCTGCTGGCAGTATGCTTGTTATCCAGCTTGCTGCTGCTTGCAATGTGATAAACTTTTCTTTTTATTTAAAAAATTATAAATGTGTAATATATAGTTTATACACATCTCTTACCTAAAAGTGAAAGTAGCTAGTTTTGTACCAAATGCTTTCTGTAATTTTGTTACCTAATATATGCAAATCTATATGTCAAATTTATGTATTCAAGAATAATGCTCATGTAATGTGCAATTCTAATTTATCTGATAAAATAGAATTTACAGTTTGTTAAATATAGACACTGTTCTCAAGAGTTCTACCAAGTTAATAGCCAAGTTTGAATCTTTGTAATTAATTTTAAATTTTTACCAGAAAAAGACATCAGTCATCAAAGCAAATGACGCTGTTTTTCCATGTCTTTTTACTTTTGTAGTAAAGCTTTTTCTTAAGTTGCTTTCTGCTATAAAATGGTCATATTCATGTTCTAGCAATAATTGTAGAGGGTTGAGCTATTAGAAACTTTGAATACAGTTCCTCCTTTTCTAAGACAGTTACCACTGGGAAGCCAGGCTTGCGAAGTCTAATTACTGCAGCATTTTGATATCCCTGGCTACATCATTGGCAGGAATTGAAGCCACAGCAGAACTCATTGGTGACGCTGTTGTAACTAAAAGGCACAGAATGTGGAACATGGTATTGGATAATGTTAGATAGTCTTGCTGCAAGCTCAGAAGTGCCTCGGATGGTTCTAATATGAAATGCTAATTATTTGCACTAGAATGTAAATAAGGTGGCCCTAAGTCCTATTTGCAGTGAATAATGAAAGTTACTGTTGTACTGTAATCAGTGAGATCCAGAGCAGTGGGCAATTGGTTAGGAAAACCATAGCAGACAAGCGGCTAATGCATGGCAGCCTGGACCTTCCCTCTTGCTTCTGTTTATTTCTTCTCGTTGCTAATGTTAAGTCCCACATGGAAACAGAAAACAAGGATAGAAAGAAACTAGCAGCTAGGTTTTGCCAAGCTGTATGGAATATCTACAGACACTCTGTTGTCTTTAGATTTTTCTTTGCCTATGAAAAACAACTGCCATATTAGGCTGTTTGAAAATACAGTGGTTTTCTAGTCAGCAAACTGCTAGTCTGAGAATTTTTCATGTTCTCTATCCAGACTTGCGCAAAACTTAACTATGCTGCGGATTATTTGACTTTCAGGATTGCATTACACTTCAAAGTTTAGCCACATGTTCTCTTCACACGCTTTGGCAGCAGAATGCCGTCAATAAATAAAAACACTAAAGTGCTTGGTACTGCTCTCTCTCTGTGTGGTACAGAGTACATGCTTTGGTAAATAAAGTTTGAAACTCTAGAATAGCTTTGCTGCTCTGGGGCCATTCATTCCTCACAGCATCAGCCCTGGAAACCATGAGCCTGCTTTAACCATGTACAGCCAAATCTGTAGCTTGTGGTCCCCAAAGATGCAAACCCACAAAGGGTAACTTCTGCTGTGTGGGTTGTCACTGACTAAGACAACTGAAGGCCAGATCCTTTGATGATTTATGACCCATTTAAAAGGTGTTTAAGTGAATTGTGTGTACGTAAAGAACAAAGTAGAAATTGAGGGTTCAGTACTGTGACTTTTTTTTTTAATGTTCCTGGTAACCCCAGGGCAGAAGGAAACAGAGCTGGTTATAGAGTACCAAAAATTGGCAAGTCTGTGCTTGAATCTAGGTTCAAGGAAATAAACCCAAGAAACACTGTGATTCTGAGGTCAGGTAAGAACTTGTGTACTGTTGATTCCTCATTGTTTTTTGGTTTGGTTTGGTTTGGTTTGGTTTGGTTTGGTTTGGTTTGGTTTGGTTTTTTTCGAGACAGGGTTTCTCTGTGTAGCTTTGCACCTTTCCTGGAACTCGCTTTGGAGACCAGGCTGGCCTCGAACTCACAGAGATCCACCTGCCTCTGCCTCCCTAGTGCTGGGATTAAAGGCATGCGCCACCACCGCCCGGCTTCCCCATTGTTTTTAATCCCCTCAGTCACTCCCACTGAACATGCTTCCTCCATGTAAATGTTACTATTTTCAGTCCATTAATGTGAAGTTCTGAACCTGGAGTGGACTATCCACTGTACATAGCAGTGCTTAAAAAGGTTCTTCCACAATTTAGAAATGAAGGACAGTCTTCTGAAGTTGTATTTTCCAAAAACAATGAATAACTTTTAGGTAAATACATTACATGTGAGGACACCTCAGTTAACAAAGTTATATGTTCTTTTCTCAAATTCAAACTTCAGTTGCTTCATTTTATCATTTTGTTTTGTTTTGTTTTTTCTAAATCTGGTGGTACAACTCACAGCTTGCAGATAAACCTTATGGAGTATCATCGAGGCCCGAAGTGTCATGAACACTAGCCTATGAATAGGCAGGAATACCAGTGTTTTCTGGTAAGGCAAAATTGAACAGAGATCCTTTAGATAGTATATAATGCCCAAACAGAAATAGCCTTGATTACTAGACTTGAATATTTCAAAGGAGTGGGGGTTAGTGTAAAAAGAGTACACAGTACCCACACATGCCAGTCACACATGGACACACACAGTATGGTGAGTTTCCAAATTAATCAATGGCATAATATTTGGTGGAAAGTTAGTTGGCTCCATAGCAGAAGTGGATGTAGCACATTTCACAAACCTGATAATCAGTGGATCTACAGCCACAGGGATGGGTCTTATGAACTCTGTGGGATCTTTCAGTGTCCCCTGCCATTTGTCCATGGTGGTTAAATATTAGATGTTATTCTGGAAGTACCAAAGCTAGGAATCGGGATACTTGAGAGATTAGGTTTAATATGTGACTCTTAGCTCTGAAATATATCCTAATGTCACCAGAACCACACCTTCACTCACAGGAACAGCAGAGGTAGCCCTCCGAACTAGCTGGCTTTGCTCTGTGGTACGGCAGACTTCCTAGAATAATTAGATGAGGAAATTTTTATTTTGCTCATCGTTTCACGGGTACTGTATGGGTTTCATACATTTACCGGCCCTGTGTGTTTAGGCAGGACATTATGGCTAAAGGAGCCTGTTGAAGCTGTGTGTCACCTCTCAGTGGGTGGTTTGCAATGGGGAGAGTAGGGAAAGATACATAGAAAAGGCCAAGGAAAGCTTGAGCCTGAAAGGCATGCCTCTGAACTTCCTCCAAAGGCCTGCCTCCTACTTTTCACTACCTCCCAATGCCATCATATTACCAACCCATCAACAAATTAATCTGTTGGTTGGCAGAGCATATCTGATCTCAGCCAGTATTCTCCCTTGTTTCTCAGTCAAATGGAGTTTGTTAGCCAGGCTGAACCATCACATGTTCCTCACTCCCTAAGCACTCTGGCACGCCGTTCCCTGTAGATCTTAGAATCTGCATTGCCCTTCCTCTGCATGGCAAAATATAAAATTCATTTCTTAGAGATGTGTGTATGTGCTAACATATTGCATAGGTCAAGGTTCTGCTGCGTAGACCAAGATCTAGACTAAACAGAAAAAACTTACAAAGCTAAGTTAAATAGATTCCATTGTAATTATAAGGGCTGACAGTGAGACTGAACTTTTAATGAGCTACAGCCAAAACTATAATATAAGCCAACAAGGCCACTGCATCATCTTCTGCTGTTAAAAAAAAAAAATACTCTGCTAAATTGCCCATCTGCTTGCCAAAATCTCAGTGCCATTCCTTGACATGAAGTCCTCATGATGAGAAAGCTACTGCTCTTAAGGCTAGGTGCAGGACTGTGCAGTACCTGCAAGAGCCCATTCCAGGATAGCATACCACTGACTCTCTTTCTTAGAGTCTCACAAAGCTCATAGCCCAGGATCGGGTACTCTGTTGATGGTATGAGAGGAAAGGAAGACTTGCAGGCACCATCAGCAAAACAGTGGCCACTGCTTTGCTTTTAGCTTTTCTAATCTTGTGCAATTTGCAGACATCAACAAAGTCACATCCAAACTGCAAGAGAGTTTTGGGTGTGTTTTTACTTTACAGCCACTACAGGAGTGGGTTTCAACTGGACATTTGAGTGTCTGTCTGTCATAACCAGGATATATTACCGTGTTCACAAATAGTAATCTCTTTTAATTAATTCTTCTGAACCTAGTAGGAGGACAAGTTGATGAAGCACATTTCATGAGAACCTCAGGTGTGTCTTGTTTGGGGATGCTTCCTGGGGACCTTCCAGTTAGATGATTATCCTTTCCTTCTGGAAAGACACATGCCAGTTCTTGAAGAATGGCAAGCGCTTTTGTGGCTTTGAATTCCAAAGGATCTTGAATGCAGAACTTTTGGCAGGGATCGTAGATGTCTTCTGAGCAGAGTTATAGGAGCAATTTTGTATCAACTATAAAAGCTGCTGCATGGAGTTGTTACTTGATTTTGAGACTCTCTTGTTGCTTTTGCTGTCAAGTAGAGCCAGTCTCCTAAAAGCACAAGCAGGTGTTCCATCATGGCCTTCACTTACATGGTGCTGATTTCAGAACTGATATCTACCTTGATTCTGACTTTGATCCTGTACACACAAGCAAGCCACCCACTAGAACTGGGATGCCCTTTCACCTGTTGACGTTCCAGTATTGGCAGCAGCGAGGGCACACTGAAGTCCACTACAAACTGTGCTCCTTCTCCCCCGTGTCGTCACCATTGTTTTATAAGATGATTGGAAAAGAAAGGATCATTGGGAAAATATGATAGGATTAGTGGCGTTCCAGGAATATTTATAATACATTCACACTGATTTTCTTCCCAATGAGATTTGCTTGCATGGAACATGGGGGACCCCACATCATCAATTCACCTAGTTCTCATACAGATGTATAGATGTTGACAAATAACTCTAAAAGAAGCATAAGTTAACAGCTTGAGTACTTCTCATATTACTTGAGGAATCGTTATTGTATAAAAGTCACAACACAATAAGCACAATAAAAATCATCTTTATCTATCAAAATAACATTTATTACCAAGACATGAAAAATGAAACTGACAAAGTAAGTTACACATTCCTATCAATCTTTTGAACATCCCATATATTTGTTTACTAAAAAGGCCTTACTTACAAATTCCGCTTGAGCTACTCTAATCAAATTCTCACAGAAGTTTGTTATAATTGTTAACAATCTCTTTTGGGGGGAAAGTTTGTGGTTTTAATAGAAAAAATTATAGTATTGTAGTGAATATGTAAAACATAAACCAAAGTTGATGATTTGTGTAATGTGTAGAACTATTTTTGTAAAAGTTTCAGTATGAAGATTTAGTCATGTATGCATCTAGTAAGGTATATTCTTGCAAATTGCTAATTGAATAAAATATTATATATAATACAAAGAAATTAACTTTCCATAACTCTACACAGTGCTCTAATGTGCTCTGGTTTGGATTTGGCTTTGTCCCAGAGATCCATATGTGAGAAACTTGATTCAGAGGTTATGCCTAATGGAAGGTGGTAGGGCCTTCCCCTCACAAACACACCCGGCCTTTCTGTCTAGAGATGTGATGTCTCCATCTCTCTCCCTTCCTCTTGCCTCACTGTGTCCTCCTCACTCTCTCTTCTCTTCTCTGTGTTCCTACCCATGTTACTCCATTTGTACAGTGATCCCAACAGGGGTGCCCCAGAGCCAGTGTGATGCTCTGTGGGCATTCAGGCTCCAAAACAGTGGACCAAGTAAACTCTTAAAGAGCTGGCCCCAGGTATCTCCTAATTATCACAGAAAAGATTAACACACTACGTAGATACTTTAACTCTCACTTGAGGACTATTATATATGTTACTCAGTTGCAAAAGAAAATGAGATACAGGGCAGATATACAAATGTGCTATAATGTTTGCTCACTACCTTAAATAACCGCCAATCTTCAGAAATTCTAATGTTATTCCCTAAAATCTTCCTCACACTTTCAGTTTTATAAATAACTGTCAAACATACACACAGAAAATCTTTGCAGTGGTGATGTGTTTTGTTTACTCAACCAGCATTTGCAAGCACCAGCCATATGCAGAACCCTCAACTACCTACTCTGAGTTGCAGCGAGTAGTGGTTTTTAAATTTTTTTGGAATTTGATTTTTGATTGATGAATACAGATAGATTGAAGTTTAAATTTTCAATAAAAAGAAAAATTTATGGCAAAGTCCTTCTTTCCCTATTGGTTTTTTGGTCTTCCAGTTTGCCCTCCCCTACAAAAATCTCCATTGCTTAGGATTAGCTTCAAAGGTCTGTAAAGAGAAAACTCACATCACATTTATCTTCTTTCCTTAAGTAGAGAAATTCAGAGACATTCACCGTAATGTTTATGATAAGATCTACAATGGCTTCACACACACACACACACACACACACACACACACACACACACAGAGCTTCCCTTCTCTTGTAGACTATGTTAAGATACCATAATAGAATACTGCAGAGTAAGTAATTTATGTGAACCAAAATTATTTTGCTTCTAGTTCTAGAGGATGAAAGTCTAAAGTCAAGATGTGTAGAGTCAGGCAAGGTTCTTCTTGCTAAATCCTAATGGGACAAGAGAGCACCGGCAAAGAAGGATGCCTGACTTCTACCTAATGTACTCCCACAATAAGGACATTCATTCCCTCATAGTTCCACCTTCAGCACAGAAATTGGGGGGGGGGGGGACATTTAAACCAAAACTGTCATAACTTTTCAACTTCTAAGTCTTAAGCTGCCTCCAGGTTCATGTTGGTTACTGGAGTGCTACCATCTGTCATTTCTGAATTTACTGAGGAAAAACAAGGTTAAATGACCCAAAAGAGATGGCTCTTTAGAGACAAAACTAATCACATGAAAGGGATGCCCTGAGTGCACAGGCCACGTGGCCAGCAGTGCACTCCCCAGGAACAACAGCCGCCAATGGCAAGCTTCATTTAGTTCACTGTTTTGCTCAGAAACGTGGCCTGAGTTCTGTTAATCCATCCTTCATTAAACCACAGTGTTTTATTTGTTAGCTAAAATACCTGGGAATAGGAAATAGAGCTAATATTGAGGATTTTGTTTGATAGCTGTCTTCCCAAAGTAAAAATGGGGCTCTTTATTATGTATGCTTTAATTCAACTCACATTACATGAGTGCATTTGTCCTTCTTCACTAATATACTCTTTTTCAAGGAAGGCATCTTATTTTATAGCTTAATTTCAAGGGGGAAAATATTCTGAGAAGAAACCATTGCATAGTCTGTCATAAGAAAAAGAGCAGTCTTTTAGTTTTTATGCTAAAGGGAAGTGTGAGTGCTTTGTAGAAAGATGCATTTTCTTATCAGAGAGAGACCATGAGCTAAATGTCAAGGAAAGAAATACACCATCAGTCGTCATTACCTCTGCTTATTTACGGGTTATATTCTGAATGTATTTTCTTTTAAGTTATCAGTGAGTTAGTGCAGGAAAAAAAAAAAAAAAAACCTTGAAGTTGATGAGCTGACGCTGTCATTAAAATACCCAAATGTGAAGCAGCTATTACTTCTTAAACAAGGCTTACTAAAATATACACAAAAACATTTTTAAATCTTTGTGATGGTTGAAAACCAGCCAAAATATTGCTGCAGGAATATTTACTACCAAAAGAATTTAGCAAATAAAGATTTCTCCTCCTCCTCCTCCTCCTCCTCCTCCTCCTCCTCCTCCTCCTTCTCCTCCTTCTCTTTCCTCCTCCTCCTCCTGATTCCTCCTCCTCCTTCTTCATGGTTTTGCTCCCTCCTGCCTTTTTCAAAATCCCAGCATTGAAAAAGTCTCAATTACACCTATTACTCAATAGTACATATATTTATATTAGTGTTTATTTCTAAGATACATTATTAGAAGATATTACAGTGTGACTTGAGAAGCTTGCTTTTGATAGTATCCTTCCTGTCTTATACCTTTTTTACATGTAACATATTTCTTTATTGATTCTTTGGGATTTTCACATTATGCACCCCAATCCCACTTACCTCCCAATCCTTCCATATCCCGCCTCAACCCTGCAGCATCCTTCCTGAAGAACCCCCTCAAAAAATTAATTGAAAACAAACAAAAAACCCACCTCCTCCATCTTTCCAGCACCACTTCATTCATCCCAGTGGCATCAGGAGCTGTGGTGTGTCACAAAGTACACCCTTTTGTCCAATCAGCCCCATCCACCAAATGTTCATTGCAGTGAGTCATTGATCTGGTTCAAATCTAATATCTTAATAAGCACATTATTCAAAATCATTAAGGCCTTCATATTCAGGAGTTATGATGGGAGTAGAGTATGTTTTCTTTGACCAGTAATATTTTGTAGTTCCTAATTAACAGTGGTTTGCCTTAAATCAAATAGCATCACTACTTCTGAAAAATTGAATGGATGGTGAAGTGCTAAGCATCTGATTATCCTTTTGAGCTATTCCGGTACATTTTAGAACAAGAAGACCATAGCTTGATAATTTCAAGACCTTTCCATGGCACCTGCTCTAAATGATTTGGACATTGTTTTGGTGGTTTGTGTTCTGTGGTAGCCTTTGAAGGGGATAAATTTGAGTGTGTGGTTTTGACTACCTGATGTCACTCACTGTGGTATCACATCAGCTGCCCAGAACATGGTGTTAGGCCTTTCACTCTGTGTATCCTCAACTGCAAAACTAGATAACTAAACCAACTGTTGGAGGTGCTTGGAAATCTGGATATAAAGTACTCAGAAAGAGCTGTAGTAGGTAGTGACTGCTAGAAACCAGCTCAGTAAGTGTTCAGTTTTCTTTCTGTCTATTGTTAAGATTCTACTTTTTTGTCTTTGTGGATAAATCCAAAATAGAAACTGTGTACAGTTAATGGCACCTGAGATTGTAACTCAGTGCTGGAATTGTAGGCATGGCTCGCTGGCAAGCTGGCTGGGTTGGTTGGTTAATTCCATAAGTCCCACTTTAGAATTTTCATTTTCCTATACCTACAGTTCTCTTGTTTGCCACTAAATTAATAGTGGCACTGTTGTGGTGGGACTATGGTGTTGTTTCAAAGTCAAGTAGTGTTTGGTATGGTTAAAAAGATAATCATTTTTAGCTCTACAAATATGACGTTTTATTGTGTAATCATTTGTAACCTAAGAGTAGGCAGGGGCTAGCAAGCATGGTTCTCTGTAAGGATACAAGTCCTCAGAACTACATACCAGGCTTAGGTTAGTCCATGTGAAGTAGATACTGAATAGCTAATTCAAGACTGGGGACTGAGAAGCTCCTGCCACCATGCGATACTAGATGGCATTGAAGGTGACAGATTGGCAGATAGCCTCACTGTGTGCACTAGGATGTAGGCTCCTGAGAAAATCCTTAATCTGCAGCGCATACAGATGGTATAATACTTAAAGCTATGATCAGAATGTATGAATATTAATCTGTTCAAAACTGCGGGGCTGGGAGGATGGCTCACCAGTTAAGAACACTGGCTGCTCTTCCAGTAGACCTCGATTCATATCTCAGCACCCATATGGCCGTTCACAACCATCTCTAACTCCAGTCCCAGGAGATCTGATGCTCCCTTCTAGCCTGCACTGGTACCAGGCACACACATGATGCACAAACACACATGCAGACAAAATGTCCATACAAATAAAAATAATAAACCAATAAATAAAACTAAACTAAGAAAATTTTAACATTTTTAATAATCATTTAATAAACGCAATGTGGATATTAGCGTAATTAAGTCCATCTTTATTTCATGAGTGTCAACCTTCCTGAAATTTTTTATTGCAGATTTCTTTAAAGTGTGTGTGTGTGTGTGTGTGTGTGTGTGTGTGTGTGTACATTTCTGAGTGTGTCTGTGTAGACCAGAAGAGGATATCACATATCTTGGAGCTGGAGTTAAAAGCATTTATGAGCTGCCCCATATAGGTTCTGAGAACCAAACCTGAGCTATTTCTTCAGCTCAGTGCAGATGTTTTTAGCATATTTTCTCAGTGTCTTGAAGTTTGCAGGGACATACTTTATACTGTGCTGATCTGGGTTTCTCAGGTACTATGGTATATGAAACTGAAATAAAAATTAAAGGAGAGTATTTTATTATTCTTAGTATGTTTTAATTTTTTATACTGACATCTGTCACTGTAGTCACAAAAGCATTATAAAGGTGAGCTGATTGAATCATGTGAAATGTCAAAGACTCAGTTCTGCCTTGGTTGGTAATCTCCTTTAAAGTAGAATCCAGTGAGTAAATTTATTTCACAATAATTCTATCAGACCTATCCATTATATATATTAAGGAAAACAATATCACAGACTAGGTTTCAAATCCAACTTCAGCTGCCTGTGGTTTTTTTAATGATTTAAGCAATCTAAAGTTCAGTTTCTTGTTTGTGAGACACTCATGGTAATACAACCTACATGGGAAGGATTTATGAGCACTCCACATAAGAAGGGTTTTCATATAATACAGGGGTTTAGCCCTATGGCAGGACCCTAGGCTTTTCTTGTTATTGACATTCTTACTGACATCTCTTTATTTTAAGTTTATTAGATGTTCAAGTCTAGCATCATATCTGTGAATGTTAGAAAGCTAGAGCCAATGTTCTAATCTAAAAATTACCATCAGCAATTTAGTGTGTCTATAATCAATTGCTTATAATCTCTGGTCAAGGTTACCTGTTAAATTCTATATTTCGTGCATTAAGATCTGAACTATTTTGTCTCTACTGCTACTGATCTACTTTAAAATGTTCTTCCTGTAGACTTACTCTCCTATTGCAAAGTACTCACCAGCACCATCCTTTTATATACTTCAAAACAATACAAAATGTGGCCAGTGAGACTTATTATCCTCTTAGAAAGGCCAAAAGGAATCTCGGCACCTACTGACTTGTTTGGTTACACTGCTCTTGTGTCCCCAGGTGACTCTTGATTCCACTAAACCACAGTGCTTTCTTAAAATATAAATAGGACAAACTGGGAATTTCCTCTTTGCCTTAACAACCAGGTTGAGTCCATAACTACCCCCAAAGTTGAATGAGTACACACTAGCCATCCTCTTCTGTATCCCATTCTCTCATTAAATGCCACATCCTGAAGATTTTTCTTTCACAAGGTTTCTATAGAGCCATCCAAAAAATAAAAATATATAATGCCCCAGGATTAGTGGACAGAACAGGTATTTGACAGTCTACAGCATGTCATATTGAGGAGAGGGGTAAATGATTCCTCGAGGACAGAGGCAATGGTGTTGCTCTCATTTACATCCAGGTAATTGATGACTAAACAAATGTTAGATGAGTGAGAAACGACAGCCATATGCTGCATGTATAGGCAGATAAAGAGGAAAGAGGTATTTCCAACTTGCCATCACACAATCAACTCGGTTTAGTAGAAGCTTTAGGTAGAGGTTGTTTTCTAAAGAGAGAGAAAGAAGACAAGGAGTGTGGTGGGTGGGCTAGATCTGGGAGGAATTGGAAGAGGAGAAACTGATCAGAAGAGAGTGTATGAAAAAAATGTTATATATGTAAATATACATTTATGTGTGTGTGTGTGTGTGTGTGTGTATATATATATATATTTATATGAGAATGGTTTTTCAATACTGCCCCTCTCGTTCTTCAGGTGTGTTAGGGAGGAAGGATGATGTAATTATATTGAAATCTCAAATTATGAAGCAATTAAAAATAGATCCTAAAAAACAAAATTTATGTAAAAGTGCATTACATTTTATTAAATAAGAGGTCTTTGTAACTGTTAGTAGAAAATTTAAAAACTAGTAGTCAGCTTACTCCTAACCATCATTAATGGTGGAGTTGTGAGAGTTTCTGGTGGTGATGGTAATGGTCCTGGGAGAGTTAGTGGTGGCCCAGATGGCAATCGGGGAGTCGGTGAGCCAATGGAAAGGGTTGTACATGTTCTAGGCTCTGACAGTCATTAGGTGGTGATAGTAGATGACATACACAAAAAGGCTCTTGGCTGCTTTGCCAAGCCATGCTGTGAATAAGAAAGTCCCTATGAGCTTCAAGGACTGTCTGGTACAAAGGAATTTTTAAATTAAGTTAACCTCCATTGTTAGGAAACAAATCACTGTGAGCGAGTAAACCTGGACCTTGGAGACTGTTTTATGAGTTCCACATTGAATTACTGTCACAGTCCAAGAACACTGACAAAGCAACTTCAAAGTATATAACAATTATCTAACTATTTCAGGAAATCAGTTTGGGGGTAGGAAGTTTATATTGAAATACAAAAGCAAAGCTCACTTGCATATACCTTAAAATGCAAGCTAAACCTCACTTCTTGGCCAGGGTACATTATGATCGTTCAGTTACAGTCTCTGAGTGGTTTCATCTTTTTGAGGGAACAAAACTGATTTCAAAATATAGCTTTACTCAATAACAAATTGTCTTATTTTAAGCTTTTGGGCAGAATTTAGAGCTTGGTATCATTTTTCTTTTGGTTTTAAATTTTGTATTTACTTGCTCATTTGAATAGCTTTTGTGGAAAAACATGAAAAAGATAAACAAGTTTAAGCAATTAATATAATTATAATAGCCATCATTCATTAGGCCCTTAGTTTATTGGACTACAATATTTACATATGTAATCTCACTAAACTACTCACAACTGTCATGGGGTAAAAGCCAGGGTTTACTTTGTGGAGACGGAGTTAAGTCTCTGTCCGACTCTTTGTCTTACATAGTGAACCACTCTTCTACCAGAACCCTCTTTTTACCAACATTATTAACTGAGCAAGTTGTTTTTCAATTTCTTCTCCTTGATCACTTTAGCAGT
Organism: Peromyscus nudipes; assembly: GCA_902168325.1. Lineage (NCBI taxonomy): Eukaryota > Metazoa > Chordata > Mammalia > Rodentia > Cricetidae > Peromyscus > Peromyscus nudipes. Next base: position 46,535 of record CABHPH010000357.1, on the reverse strand, counting down.
AAGTGATATGAATCACCCTTTTATTAATATTCTTAATGTATTCTTATATTTTAATTTTCTAAATTGCAAGCCTTCTTCAACTTGCAAGAGAGGCGATTTTGGTTAGTTGTGTATACTGTTTGGGTTTGGTTTACTGTGTAGGTTTTTGAGATAGTCTCACTACATAGTCAAGCCTGGTTTCTGGTTTGTTATCCTCCCACCATGGCCTCCTGAATCCTGAGATCATGGGTTTAGTGAGCTTCAAGTTGTGCTTTTGATTATCATTTTTGTCTTTTTTTTCCTTTTTTTAATTAAGAGATTTTCTATTCATTTTACATATCAACCACAGATTCCCCTGTCCTCCCTCCTCCCACCCTCCAGCCCTCCCACCCCCCATTCCCACCTCCTCCAAGGCAAGGTCTCCCATGGGGAGTCAGCAGAGCCTGGTACATTCAGTTGAGGCAGGTCCAAGTCCCTCCTCCCTGCACCAAGGCTGCACAAAGTGTCCCACCATAGGTACTAGGTTCCAAAAAGCTGGCCCAAGCACTAGGGACAGAGGGATTCTATGAGCAAGAGAAATCGAGACCATGACTGAAAAAAGTACAGAGACAACTAGCCAAACTAGTGGAAACACATCAACTGTGGACCAATAGTTGAGGAGCCCCCGTGGTACTGGACTAGGCCCTCTGGATAAGCGAGTCAGTTGTTTAGCTTGAACTGTTTAGGGGACCCCCAGGCAGTGGGATCAGGACCTGTCCCTAGTGCTTTTTTGTCTTTTTTAAACTACCCCTAAATGTAGGGGATGTATTTGAAATAACAGTACAAACTGAGCCTCCATTATCCAAAATATCTAATTCTGAATAATATAAAATTTAAACTTGTTGAACACTGACCATGAGAAGGACCGTTTCACAGTGAACTTCATGGGACAGGTTTCAATGGAAGCACAGACATACTGAAACTACTGTATAAAATTACCTTAGGCTCAAGTAAGTGAATCATTATGGTCCATTTTCATTATGTCACACGGCTACAGCTCATCAGAGAATCACAGATGAGCAGGAGCCACTAGGCCTCTGTCTTTCCTCCCTGGCAGCTAATGCCTGCTTGTTTAGGTGATATCAATTCACCCCAGGGTTGAAAAGTTACAGGCCACCTGCTATGAGACCCAGCCTACATATCAGAAAAGGAAGGAATCTCCATTTTGCATCCTGAGACAACAGGATGGTAAATTTGGGAAGGGGGTACTACTAGACAATGGAAAGGCTGTGCCTCCCTGGAGAACTCCCAGAGAGGGCTCTAGGGGCAAAGAAATGAGATGTAGTATGCAAAGGCCATTATACCACTGCACTTCTGCCTAACGCCAAA
>CABHPH010000357.1:0-45178 GCA_902168325.1 Peromyscus nudipes | reverse complement strand
TTCTGCCTAACGCCAAATCAGCATGCCACCACCCCTGTCCTCTAAGCAGATGCCTGACTTTGCAAAGTTGTCAAATCAACTGCTTTGCTTTAGAGACTCTGAGGCTCCAGTATCTCTTCTTATGAAATAGAGACCATTGTTTCTCACGTGTGTGGTGATAGTTTATTTGTGTACCCGAATAAAGCTTATCTGAGGATCAGAGGAAAAAGCCAGCCACTATATTAAACATAGAAGTGAGGCAATGGTAGCACACGCCTTTAATCCTAGCATTCGGGAGGCAGAGATTCATCAGGATCTCTGTGAGTTCAAGGCCACACTGAGAACAAAGCCAGACATGGTGGCACATACCTTTAATCCCAGCACTAGTTAATCGCAGAGGTCTGGAGGTCTATACAGACAGACAGGAAGTGATAGATCTGGGCAGAAAGATGAAGTGATGTAGCTGGGTGGAAAGAGGAAGTGAGATGGCAGGGGACAGAAAGGTTATAGGCATGAGTGTACAGGAAGTAGCTCTCTCTTGGGCTGAGGATTTCCTAGGGTAAGAACTTGTGACTGTGGCTTGTTCTATTCCTCTGATCTCTCAGCTTTCACCCCAGTATCAGACTCCGAGGTTTTTTATTAATAAGACCATTTAGTAATTCTTCTTACACACATGTGTGAGATGTGCATGAAACAGAAGGGAATTTTATGTTTGGACTTGATCATCCCCATGATACCACACAGTATATATGCAAAAACTCCAAAATCCTGGTAAGAGAATTCTAATTCTAAACACTTATAGTACTAACATTGCAGATAAGGTATAGTCAGCTGCCCATAATGAAGCATTTTCTGTGTTAATGTTTTCTACTTAAAGTTTGTTATAAAAAGATGTTTGCCAACACATCTTGGCATTTTTAGCACAAATTTTCTACCTTAGTTGTTACCAATCTGTTATTTTGCAAGATCAAGTTAATAAGAGTGATATCTGTTAGTCATGTGACGCTATAGACATACAGGCTTACTCAAAACTGAACGTTAATGACACATGCTTGTTTAAACATTTGTTTATCGGGTGTTGATTTGTTTCAATGTGCATAAGTCTGCGTTTTCTCTTAATTTTGATGAGCTTGTGTGTGTCAAGTAGTTACCTTCTGGAAATTGATGAAAATTGGGCATCAAAGTTTGTGTGTTTTGGTAATTATAATTTTAAACTAGTTTTTCTTGTCTCTGAAGGATATGCTCTGTGTGTGTGTGTGTGTGTGTGTGTGTGTGTGTCTGTGTATGTACAAAGTCTTTTATTGAAAATAGACCTTTTGTACACAATATATTATGATTACAGTTTCCCCTTCCTCAACTCCTCCCACCTAAATTCACCCCTTTCTTTTTCTCATTAGAATACAAATAAGCATGTAATGGTAATAATAAAGAAAAACAAACCAGAAGAGAATCCCCCACCCACCCCCCAAAAAAAAAGAGCCAAAGGAAAAGCACAGGAAACACATACAGACCATAAGACACTCACATTCACACACCACAAAGCCCATAAAAACAAAATGAGAAACCATAATATATAAACAAAAGATCTGTAAGGTTTAAAATAAATGCCCAGACAAAGCATTGTGAGACAGGAAAAAAAGAAGAGAAGAAAAGAAAACCTCCAAAAATACCAGTGAGTTCATTTTGTCTTGGCCATTTACCACTGAGCATGGGCCTGCAATCAGTGTGGTTTGTATACCAGTATGACTCTGTTGGAGAAAACAAATTTTTCCTTTGCAAGTGGTAAGCAATTGGAAATAGGTTCTGGTTTAGTGATGGGGGCTTGTGTCTACTTCCCGTGTTAGCACTAAGACCCTATCTGGCCCACTTTGCATGCTACCTGGAGTTCCTATGTGTGTCAATCCAGTTGTGTTTAGAAGGCTGTGTTTCCTTGGTGTCCTCCATCCCCTCTGGCTCTTAGGATCTTTCTTCCTCCTCTTCCATAGAGTTCCCTGAGCTCTGAGGAAAGAGAGTTGATGGAGTCATCCCATTTAGGGCTGAGTGTCTCTCACTCTCTGTGTATTGTCTGGCTATTAGTCTCTGTATTTGTTCCCATCTGCTACAGGAGGAAGCTTCTCTGATGATGGCTGAGGAAGGCACTAATATATGAGTATAGCAGAATGCTATTAGGAGTCATTTTATTGCTACATTCCTTTAGCAGAACAGTAGTATTTCGTTTTCTCCTAGGTCCCTAGCTAATCTAGTCTCAGGATGTTGGCCACCCAAGCAGTGCCAGGCATGGGTTCCATCTCACGGAGCAGGCCGTGAATCCAATCAGAGAGTGGTTGGTTACTCCCATAAGCTTGTGCCACTATTGCAGCAGCACATCTTGCAAGCAGGTCATCATTGTAGATAGAGTTTGTAGCTGGGTTAGTGTTTACCTTTTTCTCCTGCTATATGGTTGTTGGATTTAGTGATGCTGTGGCTACTTGTGACTTAGAGAAGTTTCAGTGCAATGCAATAGACAAATACCACATTATAATGAGCTCAAGAGAGAATAAAAGAAATTCGAAACAGGTTATAGATTCAGGCTTCAAGAGAGTTAGCAGTACACGGAAAAAAGGACATGAATTAGCAGTTTGACTTGGAATTAAAGTCAAGGACAAGGAAAGAAAGAATATTTTGAATGAGAAATGTTAGTGTGCTTGCTGAACAGATTCGACCATTGAAGTGATATTACAAAGCAATGTGTGAATTATTGGGTCATTGTCCTTTATGGGGAAGAATGGAGGAGCTGGCTCTTGCATCTTGGGAGGTTGGTCTGCAGCAGTGGAGAGAAGGAAGGGACTATGGACCGTAGCTATGGATATAGGTATGCCAGCAATGAAAGGACCACATAGAACCTCTGTTCTCAGTGCCTTAGAAGTATTTCTTCTCTTCCAGCTGAAGAATTCAGTTACACTTTGTTCAAATTATAGCATTTATGTAAAGCACCTTAGTAGAAACATTAAGCCTTGATGGGAAATGTGTCATCAGCTCTTCTAAGTTAGAAACTTTGAGGAATTTTAACTTGCCAGATATACCAGATTTTCTACCTCAATCCTTATGATTCCAATTGTCTGTAAAATGTTCACCCAGTTTTAACTTTCCAGAATTTACTCTGCAGTTTTCTCCTGAAGGGTTGTAACTCTGAGGAAGTCCATTTTATGTCTCCAGGCACTCACATTTAACCTGAGAAGACCTTGTTTTCCAGATCTTTAACCAGATTCTAAATCACATAGCCAGGTACAGGCCTGCTGCATTTAATGTACCAAATAATGATTACTGATTGCTGGTCACTCTGTATTCTAATTGCTTTTCTCTTCAAGGTACTGTTCTCTTGGGGAAAATCGTCAGCTGCTCAATGTTTTGAGACCAAAATCATTTAAAAGATGCATGAAAACTTAAACTTGGAGCTTTGCAGCGCAATCAGCTGGCTTTACTACTAATCTGTGATCACTTCTTTCATGTAATGAATATGACTTCATTTGGTGTTAAAGGTCTGTTTTCTCAGACAGGTGGATATAACCATTCTCCAAAAATTATTACCACAATAACTGCTAATAATATAATCATAATTACTTCCTTCAATTTCTGTGCATGTGTCATTTCTAACCAAACTATTTCCATGGAAAACATTATTATGAATGTCAATGTAGTTTGCTAGTCACTTCAATTTGAAAAAATCAATTTGTCTTTATTGTTCAAAAATGCTAAAGTAACTCATCTGAGTTATAAAAAGCAATCTGAGAATGGCCAACAGGAAGAAATAAAAGGGAACAGGAAAGGAGGCAGACCTTTCATAATTGAAGCTTATTTTGTTCTGGAATCTTAAAAAAAAATAGTATAGAAAGTCGTGGCTAATGGGTTATGAATACTTAAAGTTTCTGATTTGGAGTCTGATGGTAGCTTATGAAAATATATCACAACCTCTTCTAAGTCTTTTTTAGGAAACAGCGAGTTTATCACCATTATTAGCAGACAGCTTTCATTTCTGTGATTGATTTTATTTATATTCTTAAACTTTTTTCATTCTTCTCCCCTCCTTAGCCTAGTTCCTCTGAAATGAAAATGGGGGAGGGGGGCTTTTCCCCCTCCTATTTCTTATTGTGTCTATTCTCACTTCACGTTTGATAGTGATTCAAAAAATTCTACAATGGCCAAGAGTGGTGCTGCACGCCTGCAATCCAAACACATAGGAGGTGGCAGTAGAAGGGTCCAGAATTCAAGACCAGCCTGGACTAGATGAAACCTTGTTTCAAATAAATAAACAAAATTTAAATAATGTATAAAATGTTTAAACTTAATAGATAGTGAGGAAATACACACACACACACACACACACACACACACACACTCACACCAATAGTGAGAAAAAACTAAATCTTTGTGTGCATGGTTTCATATTGTCAGACACAAAATAGAAAGGTTCAGTGTTAAAGAAATACTTGTGAGGCTGGAGAAATCGCTCAATGGCTAAGAGCACTGACTGCTCCTCCAGAGGACCTGGGTTCAATTCCCAGTACCTACATGAACTCTTCTGGCTCCCATGGACACTGTGCCCATGTTGGCACACCAATGTACAGTAGACAAAAGACCCATGCACATAAAATAAAAAATGAAGGGAATTTTTTCTAACAATTGCTTTTAACATTAGCAAAGGGAAGTGTTATAAGCTATGAAATACAGGATCTGAGAAACTTGATGTTATTTACCATCACAATTACCAATTACTAATATATTTCCCAATAAATTGACTATTCTTCCCCATATTCTTTTTGTAATCTTTCCTTCCTTCTTTCCTCCCTCTCCCTTCCTCTTGTTCGTTTTCTCTCTCTCTCTCTCTCTCTCTCTCTCTCTCTCTCTCTCTCTCTCTCTCTCTCTGTCTCTGTCTTTCTCTGCCCCTGCTCTCTCTGTCTCTGTCTGTCTCTGTGTGTGTGTGTATGTGTGTTCATGTAAGAGTTTAGGCACACTTGTGCCACAGAGGGCTCATGGAGGTTAGAGGACAACCTTAAATGCCCATCTTTGCCCTCTATCTTGTTTGAAACAGGGTATCTTGTTCTTGTAGGAGCTTCTGGTAACTCTCCTGTCTCTGTCCCCTTTCTTATCTGAGCACTAGGATTACAGCTGCTTGCTACCACATTTGACTTTACACAGATTATAGGTTAAACTCATCCTCACCCCATTGCAGCAAACACTTTGCCCACTGAGCCCTCCCCCAGCCTTCCCTGTATCTTTAGTTAGTATCTTTCAGTGGGTTTTACATACTCTGAAAATTACACATTCCAACACAGGAATAAAATACTGAAGGAAAATACTACAATATGTATTTCCACAATATTTCCATACTTATAAAATTGAAAGTGACTTCAAGTTGCCTTGGGAATAATAAGTCTGCCAAACACACAAATATCCTACTCACTCGATTTCTCCTCTTTGATTTGAAGTAATTTTTATGGTTTTATCAAGCCACCCTACAGACCTCATGATTGTTTCTGAAATTATACCAACATTTGAGGAGAAAATATTCAGCACTGTTAGGATTAGAAGCTCAGGCATGACAGGACAGGAAAGATGGTACAGGAGATGAGTGATTCTTGTAGTAGAATTGGGACAAAGAAACCTGGGGCTAAGAATATCAAGAAGACATTGGTTAGGAGTTAGGGTCCTGATGTTGTGAAAACCCTGTCACTGTTCTCATCGTGAGTCAGGGAAACAGATGGCAATTTTGTGTTCTTCTACTTTGGTTTTTATCTCTATTTTACCAGTCTCTGTTTAAGGTGTGGAATATGCTGTGTTTGTTTCTGAGTGCCTGACCCTTAACACTGGAGAGGACCTGGAAAATTATAGTAGAATAAATCTTCATCTTGGGAATGAGACTCGGAAAGCAACTCTGTTTGTTTTTACGTACTATTCATGGTTTCTCTTTTCTTGTCAGTTATACAGTGCAAGGGATTCATCCTTTCCATACCTTCTTAAAGCCATCACTTGTAGAAGTTACATTCTCAGGAAGGAACTTGATAAACTAAAGAAATAGAATACATGTTGTTCTAGGTGGTTAAAAAGTTATGAAAGATGCTTCTGCCTCTCCATGGGGGTGGAGTGATGGCAGATCAACATTCCTGCCAAGAACAAGTAGGATGCCAGACAAAACAAATAATCATCAAGTGCTTTAGAAGCAATGAGGAGAAAGAAATGAAGTTTTAAGAGGAGTCTACCTTTCACTGGGATGGTACTCTAGCCTCCAGATCAAGTGTTTGAAAATTGCATGGTCTTCAGATTGAGACACAAAAAAACAAATCAAGAGTGGATAGTTACGTGGAGCTACCCTGCTAGAACAGGGCTCTTGAGGGACCTCAGTATAGACTTGAATTTACTCTCAATGAATTAATACCCTGCCAAGCTTCTTAGTGAAAGACCCCCAGAGGGCTGTGCCCTAGGAAACAGCACAGATCAAAGAAGTCTGAGTCTTCTAAAAGCTGTAGCTTAGCCCTGGGTTACCCCATTCACTGCTTGAATGTTGCCACTCACCCTTTGTTCCTGGGAGAGAAAATTGAATCTTCTGGTGGAAGAATGTCTTGTTCTTCTTTGTTATGTATATCAACATATGTACGTACATATGATTTCAACTCAAAATTATGAGTCATGGCAAAAATTAGGACATATGAACACAACATACACTCACTGAGTACACAGAAATGGGTATATAGATAGATGCTCAAGATACTGGCAGTATTCACTAAGGGCTGAGATGAAAATATTCTAGCAAATAAAGGAAAAGATAAAATAAATGAAAGATGGAGTGTTTCACCAAGGAACTAGAATCCATTTAAAGAAGCAAATGGAAACTAATAAAATAGGGGTGTGGAGTATGAAAATTAAAACTTATTAATAGGAAAAGTGGCATTTCAGCCAAGTAAAAGACGAGAGTATTGAACTGGAAGATCGTTAGGAACTATCCGGTCCAAAATACAGACCAAGAGAGATAAAGGGAATTTATGGGCAAAAAATAGCATACATATGCCGTGTAACGAAAAGGTTTAACACAGTCATGTCCAAGAGTTGCAATGTGTGATATTTATGCAGCTTGAACAGATGAAATTAGTTGTCATGATTTTATTTAACTTAGCATATTTAAAATATTATTTCAACTTGTACCAGTCTTCTGTGTAGCCATGGCTGTCCTGGAAATCTTCATGATGTATCTGTAAGAATGCTACACACACACACACACACACACACACACACACACACACACCACTTCTTAGCAGGAACTGATTAGTAAAGTAAAGCTATATAATGCCTTTATAAGTATGTCATAAATACACTATGTGAAGGTCAGGGAAGGAGGGTGTGTGTGTGTGTGTGTGTGTGTGTGTAGTTTGAAAATGATTTTTTAGATTTATATTTTGTTTGTTAATTTGTATGTTTGTGTGTGCACACATGAGGTGTGTGAGCCTGAGATGGTGTACCGTTAAGTTAGAAGACAACCTTCTGATATCGGTCCTCTTCTTCACTTTGCTGAGGCAGGGCCTCTCTGGTTTCTGCTGATGCGTATATGAGCTTCAGGTCATTTCCCCAGGTTTGCCTCTATTTTCCCCCTAAAAGTGCTGGGATTTGGGGGACACACCATTGTATCTGACGTTTTTAATGTAGGTTCTAAATATTAAATTCAGATTATCAGGCTTATGCAATAAGTGCTTTGCCCACTGATCCATCTCACCATCCCAATTTAGGGTCTCACCCCATAGCCCAAGCTGGCTTATAACTCACACTTACGAAGATCTCCTGTCTCCGTCTACATAATTACAGACATGAAATACAACCCTGAACAGGAAAACCCTCTCTTTCCTTTCCAAGCTTTGTTAGCATAAAATACCTTACATAACAGCTCTTCAGCACCAAATAATATTTAGCAAGGGCAATATAATTATTCATTCCTAATTTCTTACATTGTGTTTTCTTCTTTAAAGATTGAAATTGACCACATTTGTGTGCTTTTTCTTTGAGTGACAATACTTCAGTGTTCTTGACACTGTATGTTGGGCAATAAAGAGATAGCATTTTTCATCTGACAAATGAAGACCTTTAAAGTGAGGATACATAGGCATTGTACACCCTGTTTCTGTTCTCAAACGTGTGAAAGTGCAGTTCCTATAAGTTTGAGAAAAATAAATAGTAAATCCTCATTCTTTGGGGTTGGATGAGAGTTTGATCATGATAAAAGAACTGTCTTAGAAAAGGAAAACAAACGGGGAAGAGAAAAGGTTGAGAAGTTTAAGGAATAGGTTTCTTCAGGGATTGACATTAGCTCTAGGCTTACTTAACACTTCTACAAATAATCTGGAGAAAGGCAGTACTCTGTCAAATATCAGAGGTCTTAGAGAACGCTAAACTTTCTAGTAGGAAAGAATAAATTGGTGAGCGTCCACAGGGAGGACCTTGCAGTTCTGTGCAGGCTAGTGGATAATGGCTGTGGAAGTGGGCAGTGAGGAAGGGAGAGAGACCACGTACCTGCAGGACTTCAAAGCAATGACGTTTAAACATTTAAAATGATATACAGATCTCTTTAAAAATTTAACATTCTGAGCTCTTTTCCCAGGAATAATGCTCATAAGCCCCACAGTAGGAATCCACACTTCACAGTGGTCTCAAATTGCAAATAAAAAGCCTAACTGTATATATTCTTTTCCTCCATCTGTTCATATAGCAAAAACAAATATTGAATATTAGCTATAATGGTGGGCCTTTGTTAGCTACTAGGAAAATACAGAGAGACCAAGACAAACTTGACCTCTGACTTGAAACTGACCTAGAATACATTGGAGAAAGCAATATCCAAGCATTTGTGATGTGATGTAGTAACTCTTCTGGTTCCCACCCTAAGGCATTATGAGTGTCTCTGAAGCTTACCCACCTATTCCAGCTGTAGGTAGAAAGAGTTTCATAAATGTCTTATAAGGAAATATCTAATCGATACAATGACCATTTAAAAATACAAAGAATGGCAGACACACTGTTTTATGCTGTAGTTCAAATATTTACTTTTTTTTGTTTGTTATACATCAGGATAGGTATAATGGAACGAAGTAACCAGATTGAACACTAGTATAAGAGCATTTTCTGAGTCTATGATATTTTGGACTTGCAAAAGCTTAGAGAACACTATAAATTATACATATTACTATATATGTCAATATACAGGCAGTCAGTTTTGTGAGTAAAGTTCTATTTACCAAATTTCAAATACTGAAAGACAAATACTTTTGAAACTTGATCTGACCAACTTTCTTTTTTACCAAGTAAATAAGCTTCTGAACACATTATATCAAATATGGCACTGATAAATATTAATGGAAATAGGAGTTTCTAATATACTTTAGAATTCTAAGAATAGGAAAATAATCTTCTAGTTAATTTTATTGTAGTTTTAGCAAAGGTAATCAAGTAGTCTTTATCAAGACAAGTCCTGGAATATCTGTGCTTTAACACGATAGCAGTTTCTCTCCAGTGTGTGTGTACACACACACACACACACACACACACACACACGCATACTCACAATTTTATATGTATATATATAAAATTGTGGCCAAATGAAAGAACATGTGTGCATCATTCAAGGTCTTCCAATAGAGCAAATTCCAGCAGAGAACTATTGACTGCCATTATTACCAAGGTTTCTGGCTGAGTAATCTCTGGGTAAAATAAAAGAGGATAATTAGGTGTTATGTTGTAGGGTGATGAGCTATTATTAGAATTACTGCTCTTTCCCTATGATAAAAATAATGCAGTAAATCAGAAGATGATGGTACCACTAATTAAAACAGTGGAAGTAAAGGAAAGAAGTAAGATATTTTTCCTGGAAGAAAGGAAGCACGTGTATTTGGGTATGAGGGAATTTAGGGAGAATACACACACACACACACACACACACACACACACACACACACACACACGATAAAGAAAAGAAAAGAAAACCCTAAGATTCTTTAACTCAGAAATGTGTTCATCATTGTGGTATAAAATTTGAGGTCAAAAACCCAAGGTTGAAGCCATAGAAAGTGATGAGCCCTCAGAAAAGGGGCCACACTTGGGGCTAACAGACATTGTGTGCTTGGAACAACAGGAATGTCACAGGAGCAAGTGAATGCACAGTACTACTGTAGGGTCATCAAGGATAGAGGAAGAAGTGTCGAGGAAAAGTGGTCACTATAACCACCCGACTCACAGGAAGTCATCATTGCCCTGACTCAGCTCTTGATGTCATGATTTCAGCTGGTGTTATGTCGCTGGCTTCCACTGTCCCCAGCAGGCTCTGATTTCACACTGTTCAGAGGTCCTGGGCTGAAAAGAAGACCTAGAGTAAATCCAGCTATAAAGTAGAGTGCATTACTGAAATTACTTCCAAAAGAAGGGAATATAAGGAATTAGGCCCTGTCTTTGCTCAGAGGACTTCCTGAAAAAATAAGACATGGGGAAATCTATTGGCAAGTCTTCCTTAGTGACCACTGTTGAATCAACATCTCACATTTTCTCCGGATCCCCTAACTAGAACAAATCTAGTAACACCATCTCATCTCCATTGTGCAAATCCCAACTGGCCCTTCCTCCAGTCTGTTCTGAGTACAGTTAGGGTACATCTGATTGGATGATTCTTCTCCACACCCCTCACTGGGATTAGAGACCTACAAGGCCAAACATCTGTAACCCCACTGCCCACATTTCTGCCATTCTCCCCATGGCTTACTCTTCAGCCATTATTCTTAGAACACATGGCCTTAGTACTCTACATGGAACACTTTCCTTTCTGAAATATGTGCATAGTCATTCTATCCAACCCCTCAAGTCTTTGCTTCCTCTTCACCCGAGGAGACAGACTTGGGTTTGGCCATCCTTTGAAAAATCTCTGCCTCAGACTTCAGCACTGTTGCTCCACCGTTTCCACCCTCATGTGCTGCCCCTCCCCTGATAGATTGTATTTCTTAGGTAGTTGGCATTGCGAACTTCCTCCTGCCTTAATTCCATCGTATGAGCGCCAGGAGGCTTATCAGTGTTGTTTTCCTAGAGCAGAGCTTGATCAATCCATAGAACAACTACAGATGAGTGTATTCACTCATCTGTATGAGTGTATTTAAAGATGCATACTTTAACGCCCCCCCACAAAAAAAGTGATAGGGCACCTCGAATTAAAAATTTGTACAGTTTTTTTAATTAAGAAATTTTTTATTCATTTACATACCAACCACAAGTCTCCCTCTCTTCCCTCCTCCTACCCTCAGCCTTCCCCCATCAACCCACCCCCATTCCCTCCTCAGACAAGGTAAGGCCTCCTATGGGGAGTCAGCAGATCCTGGTACATTCAGTTGAGGTAGGTCCAAACCCCTCCCCCTGCATAAAGGGTATGCAAGGTGTCCTCCACAGGTACTGGGCTCCAAATGAAAGAGATACTGTGAAAGAAAAATTTGTACAATTTAACTTCAGAATCCTTTTTCCTCTTTTGCCTCAGTGAACACTATGCCATACCATCCTAAGTATTTTAGGTCTATTAATTCTTGCCATATAGTATTTCTGTTAGCTACAGAAAATAAATTGCTAAACTGATTTAAGAAAATGAGAATATTGCTTATCTCCTATATTTTCAGTAGCTGAGACATACATTATTGTGCTATTTCTTTTCTAGATATACAGTTACTGTACTATTTGCACATTAATTTTCTATCTTTCTGCTTCTCTGTTTGCTCTGAAATATTTGCACAACCACGATTTTTAAAAGTTAGATGAAAGATTTTTCCTGATGTTTGCTATCTTTTGTAATGTTAAATATTATTTTCATAGTTGAGATCTTCCAGCAACTGCTGTGTTCTGCAGCCCCTGTGTCCAAGTGTAGCTCGTTCTAACTTTGTTTATGGATTTGTTTTCTTCTCTGAGACAGTAAAACCACCTATTCCCTTTTCCAGAGTAACTTCATTTACCTCCCTGGTAAGACCACAGTTTACTGCAGAGAATCGGGGACTATAACCAGGATAAGCCTTTCAAACCCTATGTTAGGCTCAGCGTGTAACTGTAATCAGACAAGCAATTATTTAATTTTCTTAATGATGCACTTTATAAATGTCAGTGTAATAACTTGAAGAGAGAAGAATCCAAAAAGGCATGAACTATATTGATAAGTATTGGAAGGAAGACAGATTTGAAAGGATTTGAAACAAAATATAGTAAGCGTTCTCTGCATATTTGGGCATATGCATCTTGTTGGACTGCATATTTTATTCTTTCCAATATATAACTTTGGCTATTAGAGTTTAAAATAATGTTTAAAAATCCAGAAACACCATTTGCCCCTGAACAAAATTTTAGAAATACGTAACCACTGCTTGAAAGCATATTTAGTATTTTTAAATGAAAACGTTTAAGTGTCTTTCTCTAACACTCTTCTTGGACATATAAAATCAATAGCACAAAGAACAAGGAGCCAATAATAGTATGGATTTCAGGTTGTTTTGAGTTGCAGTGAACACCTGCAATTTACTTACGTGTTACCTGTTTTTTCATGGCTGTGGAGAAGGGAACACCCAGCTCCAGCCCTTAGGTACCAGATTGCTTGGCAAGCCTCAAAAAGGCATGACATTCAGTTACATTGAAGATAGGGCCAGTTCTTAGACCTGTTGTTCACTGTTTACAGTCACATAGGTCAGAGACTAAAAGGCACCTCAGCATCTTGGTGGCCATGATGACTAATGGCCACTGTTGATGACAAGATTTAAATTTAATACAGGTGTCCATAGGTGCTCTCCAGTCCCCCTTCTACAAATCCTGTCTTATATCCATCCCCCTGTCAATGTGTGCAGTGGTTTGAAATCAAACTTTAGTCAGTCAAATGATAGAAAGGTTGTAAGCTGGCTACCCCAAATCCATAAGAATGGTATCTTAATTCATTCCAGATATGATTACATTTGTTATTTTAAAGTAATTAATATAAAATTACAATTTGGTGGTTTTTCTGAAAGTGAAAATTTTCATGTAATAAAATGGGGTGCTAGGTTTTTTTTAATGGTTTACATAAAATTGGGAGCCTACTTAATCACACACGAATAGGGAAAATGGAAAGCACTGTAAAAAAAATTCAATTTAGCATTACAGAGATTATTTCAGCACAACACTTTATCTGTACTACTGTATAAAAACACTCCTAACTGCATCAATTTTCACAGCCATTTAGTAGATTAGAAAGCAATTGTAAACAGTGTAAAGCCCACATTAACTCCTGTCAGCATCCTGCCTTTTGCTCAGTTATGGATTTGTTTGAAATAGCAGTGATCTCAACTGATTGCATCGACATCACAGAGCATATCATAAATATGAATGAAGCCAGTGGAATGGCTGCATAGCACTGTGTAGCAAGCCCTTGCCCTTCCTCTCACGGTTCCAAGTCTACACAATGAGGAAGCATGCCCCTCTCTTGAAGAATTAATTCCACGTGTTCTCATATGGCAGTCATGACAACTGACAGGTTTTCAGATCACCCTGCATTTTATATTCTAATATTGAAGCATTAATAACCATCTGTTCTTTAATGTTCAAAAATAAATCTAGATAATATGAAATCCATTGAGCTATTTGAAAGTGATTATTAATTTTAATAACATGCCTTTGATTTTTAGTAGATTATCTTGATTGATAGCTGCCTAAAAGCATAGCGTGGTAGCAACTATCTCATCTGAGTCGAAACTGGTGAACGCGATTGAGAGCAGTTAGCATGGAAATTCTTCTGAATGAGAGAAGATTTCTCTTATTCAGGTTTCTTCAGTAAGGGTTTAGGAAGCTCCAGCTGTCCTTTGTTTGGAAGATGAGAGTTTATATTTGAGTTTGGTTTGAGTGGTTGCTGTGCTATTTTTAATGCTGACTACATTGAAAGGTTTTGGTAGTAGAAGGAAGAAATTTTGAAAAGACCTTTTTCATACTATTCCATTTGAAGAAAGGGTACCGGTGCATATCTTTTTAATTGCTAGTCTCAGCTGCAATTGTCATTCTTTCTTAGATAAGGGTCATTTTATTTTACTACTTAGTATCCTTTGTGGGAAAATACTTAACTCTGATGGAACTTGTAATGCTAATTCCTCAAGTATATTTTAGTCTTCAGAAAGAGTATACATTTCAGTATTCAACGTGGGAATGTACTTTGGTTGTGTATTGACAAGTCAGCAGATCATTTAGCTGACTGTAGATGGCTCCTTAGCAGCTGCTACCTTAGCTTTCTTATATGTAGATGAAGAGGCAAGTAGCCACCAGGTGAAACCAGTGCTAGGGATTTTTTTTTTCATGTGAAGTACTGTACTTTGTATTTTACATACAGTATAGCATCTTATACAATAATACATCTTCCTCCTTTCTTGTAAATACTGACTTTTTATTTGACAAATAGCCATTGTCCATACTGCTGGGGTTTATACAGACAATTTCTCTTAAGCATGTAATTTACCTGACCAGACTCATCCCACATGCCTGCCCTTGCTCCCTGTCTCTTTACCCACTCCCACTGGTTTCCTTCTTTCCTCTACTCTACCTTCTGAATTTTTGCCTTATGTATAAATATATATCACATAACTATATATTATGTCATATATATATGGTTTATGTATCTACATTAAAATTGAAGGAATGGGGAGATAATTCTATGAGTAAGTCACTTCACCCACAAGTGTGAAAACTGGGGTTCTCTGTTTTTCCCTAACCATTTCCAAGTTTCAGATTCTACATTAAGGTTTTTTTTAATTCATTTGAATTGATTTTTATATAGGGTAAGAGATAAGGATCTATTTCCTTCCTGCTATGTATGAATATCCAGGTTTCCCAGCTGCATTTGTTAAAGAAACTGTTTTTTCTCCAATGTATACTTTGGGCTTCTTTGTCAGAAAGCAAGTGACTGTAGTCATGTGGATTTATGTCTGGGTCCTCTTTTTCAGTGGCTTCTGTGTATGTGCACATGAGTGTATATCAGAACCATACATTTTTGTTACTGCAGCTCTATAGTGCAACTTGAAATCAGATACTGTGATACCTCCAGCATTTTCCCCTTTGTTTATGATTGCGTTACTTGTGTTGGCTATTTTGTGCTTCCATATGAATTTTAGGATTTTCTTCTAGTTCTGTGAAGAATGAAGTTACAATTTTGATGGACGTTGCATTGACTATATAGACAACTTTTGGAAATGTATCAATTTTCACTCTCTTACTTCTGCCAGTCCATGAGTGTGGGAGGTCTTTCCAACTTCTCTGTCTTCAGTTGTCTTTCTCTGCTGCTTGTTTTAATTTTTTCATTGTGGGGTCATTCACTTCCTAGGTTAAGTTTATTCCTGCTGTTTTGATTAATGTTTGTCCACTTGAAGCTATTACAAATAGATTAATTTTCCTTATTTCTTTCATAACATGTTTGTTAGTCATATGAAGAAAAGCTACTGATTTTCGTATGTTGGCTTTTATATCCTGATACTCTGCTAAAAGAGTTTACCAATTCTAAGAGTTTACTGATGGAGTCTTTAGGGTCTCTGATAGGCTCATATCTATAAATAGGAGTAATTTTACTACTTTCTTTCATATTTGGTCTCTCTTCTTTTTCTTATCTTAATGCTGTAGCTAAGACTTCAAACACTGTATTGGATAAGGATGGAGAACATGAATGGACATCCTTGTTGTAAACCCAATTTTAGTGGCAGTGCTTTGAGCTTTCCCCCATTTAGTATATTGGCTATACTTGTCATGTATTTTATTATGTTTAGATGTGTTCCTTTTATCCTCTTACCTTGGGACTTTTATCATAAAGGGATGTTTAACTTTATCAAAGGCTTCATGTGTGTGTTTTTGAATGTGAGTACGTGTGTATCATCAGTGATCACATAATTTCAGTCCTTAAGTCTGTGGAACTGATGTTTGCATATGTTGAACCATCCCAGCATCCCTGGAATGAAGCCTACTTGTCATGGTACATATTTACAAATGTTTCGATACCATTACACTTATGTTCATCATACAGCTGCTTTTTTGTTTGTGTCCTTCCATCATTATAGTATCCATGTTATATGATTTTTGTAACTCAAATGAGTATTGCAGTGCTCCTTTACTTTCTGTTACAGAATATTTTGAAAAGTGTTGGTTTTAGTTTTTAATAGTCTAGTAGAATTCAGCAGTACTCTATCAGAGTCTGGGCTTTATGGAAAATATTTGTTACTTCTTTAGTTGTATTGTTTTAGACATTAGTTGCTTATGTCTTCTTGGTTTAATTCTGAAAGATCTTATGTGTCTAGAAATTTATCCGTTTCTCATAGTTTTTTTATAATTTATCAGAATATAATTTTCAAAATATGTCTTAATGATCCTCTGAATTCCTTTGATGCCTATTATAAATTTCATTAATTCACATATTGTTATTTTCATTTTCATTTCATTAATTCTTGCCCTGATCTGCATTTTTTTCTGTCTATTTATTTTGTTCATGTTGTTATATCACCTTGAGGTTTGTGCTGGCTGACCGTATGTCAACTTGACACAGACTAGAATAATCTGAGAGAAGGGAACCCCAGTTGAGATCAACCTGTAGCCAAACCTGTAGAGCATTTTCTTAATTACTGATTGATGGGGGATGGCCCAGCCCATTGTGTGTGGGGCCACCGCTAGGCTGTGATCCTGGGTTTTATAATAGAGCACACTGAGCAAGCCATGAGGAGCAAGCCAGTAAGCGGTTCCTGTCCTGACTTCCTTCAATGATGAACAGTGATGTGGAAATGTAAGTTCAATAAACCCTTTCCTCCTCACCTTGCTTTCGGTCATGGTGTTTCATCACAGCAGTAGTAACTCTAACTAAATAAGATGCATCATTAAATTATTTACTTAAGATTCGTGTGTTTTTTTACATTTACTTATTTGTGTGTAAATGTACACATGCCATCTCATACACTGGAGGTCAGAAGACCACTTAAGAGTCAGTTCTTTGCTTCCACCCTCTGTATCCCAGGAATCAAATTCAGATTGGCTTAGTGGCATGTGCTTTTTACTCGATGAGCTATCTTGCCCATCCTTATCTTTTTTTTTCTAACGTAGGCATTTGTAGCTATAAACTTCCTTCTTGAACAGCTTGCATTACATTCCTTAGGTAGGTCTTGTTTTCATTTTTATTCAGTCCCAAGAAATTTTTAATTTGTTTTTTTTCCAGGTGTTTGTGTGGGTTCTCTAGTTTCCCTTCCTGTTAATGCTTTGGTTTATTTCATTGTGATCAGATGTTATGCAAGGTAGTCCAGTTTTCTTAAACTCATTAAGTAACCTGCTTATGTTCCAATATGTGGTCTTTTTACAAAAGTTTCATGGACTGCTGAAAAGAATGTGCATTATGCAGAGTTTACATAAAATAATCTATAGATATTAAGTTCATTTGTTCTGTAATGTCACTTACCACAGATTTTTGTAGGGTGTCTATATGACCTGTTTGTTGTTGAGGGTAGCGTGCTTAGATGATGTACTAGTGTAGTGTTGAGAGCTGTCTGAATCTTTATACCCAATAGTGGATTTTGGGGTTTGTTTTCATGAAGTTGGAATGCCAATGTTCAGTGAATCTATGCTCCATGTGCCTGGAATATCTGTTGCTGTCCTTCTACCCTAAGGCTGTATTTGTCATTCATTGACAGTAAGGTATGCTTAACCTTCATGCAAATCAATTGGTCCAATTTTTTAATCCAATCTGCTAATCTTTGTCTTTTGACTAGAGAATGGAGACAGTTCGGATTCATAGTTATTGCTTAAAGATATATGTGAGTTCCTGTCATTTTATTGTTCTTTGATATTGTGTACTTTTGCATTCCTTGTTTGCTTGTTTATTTTACTAATGTGCCAAATCCTTTCCTCTGGCCTCATAGATGTGTTTAGCTTTCTCATCAGTGTACAAGGTTCCTTCCAATGTCTTCAATTATCCTTCAAGTATCTCTAGTGCTGGCTTAGGCCATAGATTCTTTTAGCTTATGTTTATCATGGAACGCTTTTTTCTCTCCCACAATTATGATGCAGGGCTTTGCTGGATATTGTAATCTCATCAGCATTTATTATCTTTCAGAACTTGAAATACATTCTTTCATGCCTTCTTAGCTTTTAGAGTTCCTGATGAGAAATCTACTGTTATATGGATTTGTCTCTATATGTAATTTGATGCTTCTCTCTTTCAACTGTCAATAGTCTTTCTTTTTCCTTTGTGCTTAGTGTATTAACTGTAATATGATATAGAGAATTTCTTTTCTCGTCATGTCTGTTTAACATTCTAAATCCCTCCTAATCTGTTTTATTTTTGTATTACTTATTCTTTTCCTTGTCCTCCTCCTGTTTTCTCCTTTTCCTCCCCCCTCTGCTTTTTTTTCCTTTTTTTGGGGGGGGGGCATAGTCTCACTGTGTAGTCCCAGGTAACCGGAAACTTATTATGTAGACCAGGCTGACCTTTAATTCACATCTGAGATGGAATTAAAACAATTTTGTTTGTGCTTCACTACAGTCAGCTTTAGAGGATTTCATTTCCTGGATTGTTTGTTTGTGATAGTTTGTTTTGCAGCTGTAGGGCCTTGTAAACAAGAGGCAAGTGCTCTACCACTGTGCTGTCTCTCCTCCCCTCAATTCCCTCCTGAGCGATCCTTCCCATCTCCTTCCCTGGAGTTGGAAAATTATCTGCTCTGATTTTGTGGACTATATTTTCTATGCTCTAACTGGAACATCTTTCTTTTCGTGTGATTTATAGAGTTGGCCTTTTAATGATATTCCCCAGATGTCATGGATTCTGTTTGTTCATTTTATTTTTGTTATTCTCCAGCTGCTCTAACTCATCTACCTTGTCTTCAAGCACTGATACTCTGTCTTCCACTTGATCCATTCTACTGGTGATTGCTTCTACTGATTTATTTGATTTGTTGAACTTTTCATTCCCAAAGTTTCTGATTTTTCCAGTGTTTCTGTGTTGAACCCTTCCTTGTTAACCTGAACCAACTTGCATATTTCGTTGAACTATATGTTCCTATTCTCTTCAAGTTGTTCACAAGTATGTTTTTTGTTCTCCTTACTTTCATGGAACTGTCTTATAGTCATTCTTTTTTAATTACATAGAACTTCATCTATTTAGCTCTCCGTTGCTGTGGAATTAGAATTTTTTGATAGAGTACTTTTTTAATCACCTGTATTCTTTCAGTGGACATATTTGCTATAGCCTAGTAGAACTAGGTTGGGGTAGGATTACTGCCGCTTCTCTCCTCTGGACAGGACATATATCTCAGTTATCTTAGTCCAAGAACAGAAGGAACTGCAGAAGAAAACACAATAAAAAACAACCGCCTCTTCAGTGTTGACTCTGAGGGAGTAAAGTATGTAGGCTAGAACAGTACATAGGAAGACATTAAAAAGGAATGTATGATTGGACAGGAAGCAAACAGAGAAAGACTAGCAGTTATATTAGAGCAACAGAAGCAAATGAAAACAGAAAAGCAGATCTAAATGGGGAAGGAAACGTGGAGAGAAGGGATGAAGTAAAGTGGAAGGAAGGGATAAACGCTGATAGGGAAATGGAAGAAGACATAAGGAAATGCACTCAGCCAGCCTAAGATAGTCCCAGCAGTCCAGATGCTGAGACACAGAGAACCTCAACCACCCAGCCAACTGAGGGCCAGCCTGCTCATTGTGGAAGTCTACCCAAAAACTCAAAGAAGAGAATTAGATATTAAATGTACGTAGCATAAAAATGAAGGGAAGCTGGATGGGTTTCGTATTCTGTATGCAGACCCCATGCAGGTCCCTGCTGGCTAGACTACCCCCTGTGATTCCTGCCATGTGCACAGATTCTGGTCTGCCTCTGTCCAGTCCCCGGCACAAGCACAGTGCTGAATTCAAATCCTTGTGGTCTCTGTCATGGTGCAGATGCTAGCCTAACTCTGTGGTCCCCTAGTCTATAGCCCAGACCTAATTATATCCTCCTCACAGAGCATTGGCTGTTTCAGACTCACATTTTTTTCCCTTTTTAACTAGAGCTATCCCGATGACACTTGCTCTGGGTACCCAGAGTGAGTTATGGTGGAGGGACCTCCTGAAGTGGCTTTAAAAGTGGCTTCTCTAAGTGCAGAGAAGAAAGCATTTTCCCAGTACTGTTCCTTCTGGTGTAGCTGCTGTGCAAGGCCTGTCTCTCTCTCTATCTCTGTGTGTCTCTGTCTCCTCTCTGTCTCAGTCTCTCTCTGTCTCTCTCTCTCTCCCTCTCTCTCCCTCTCTCTCTCTCTTCTTAATATTGTTTGCTGCAGACGAATCTCTAAACAGTCTTATTAAATAAGAAACACAGAGCCAAATACAGTGGTAACAGCCGAAGAGATCAGAGAAATAGCAAATAGCCACAACTAGCCTTAGCTTACCACCACACAGTAGCTTCCCCAGAGAGAGCTTCTTCCTCCTGCGCTTTTATTGCCTTCCTGTTCTGCCTTCTCATTGGCTTTCAGCCCAGCCACATGACTTCTTCACCACTGCCTGTCTATACAGACCTCCAGGTCTCTATGGTTGGTACTGGGACTAAAGATATGTGTCACCACACTTGGCTGTGTCCTTGAACACACAGAGACTGCCTGCCATGTGATCGGATTAAGGGCGTGTGCCATCACCACCTGACTTCTGTTTATGGCTGGCTATGACCTCTGATCTCTAGGCAAACATTATTTACTAACATACAAATAAAATATCACATTTCAGCACAAATAAAGTATCACCACATTTCCCCTTTTTATCCTAATAAAAAGAAAAAAAAGGTTATAACTAATATAAGAGAAACTTATATTCCTGGTGGACCAGGAATACCTCAGCTACAGTTTGCTACCGACATAGAGTACAAAATACTCAAGGCTCTCTCTGTCTTATCCTGGGACTACAGCCTTCTGCACTCACACTACATGAGCACTCTCTCTTCAAGGCTGATCCTTCCAGAACAGACCGGACATTCTCTCCTGTTCAATTTCCCTGTCTCCTTCCTGCCTTTCTTTACTACTGAAACGGGTGTTTTTCCGCTGTTACCCCTTTTGTAGGATGGCCGACACACTTTTCGGTAACCACCACTTTATTCCTTCAGACTTGTAGCAATCCATGCGTGAGTGCTCTCTGCCATCTTCCACAGTCCTTTAAACATTTGAGGGAAGGAATCATGTGAATCTGATGTTATAGTGGAGTCTTTCAAAAGCACCAAAGTTCTGGGGGAGAGAATAGAGATTTAGCGCTATTCCCCTAGCTTTCCCAATCCTAACTCTGTCCATCACTGGAGTCCCAGTGTTGGAAATGGTGAGGAGGGCAATGTGGTACCCATCTCTGAGGGAAAGTCCTGTCTGTGTGCCTTTGAGTAAATATGTCAGAACAGTCAGTCTCGTTCCTTTGTTCCTTAGAGTGGGTAAGCGAAGTGGCCTCATTATATCTGCAGGAATCTAGTTTGTCAAGTACAATCTCGCTGACTAGTAACCCACAGTCTATATTCACTGGAAGCCGTGGCTGAGGTTCAAAGTTAGAAATGATTAGTGTATTCATTTTTATCGGCTGTAGCACTTTATGATGCTTATGGAAATATTCTTAGTAAATTATTCAATCAAATAAATTTTGCATGAGGGTTTTACTAACAAGTCTAAAAAATTATTTTCAACTAAATTCAGTCAGACAGATGGATTTTGTTCTCCAGGTGGTTGCGTATTTTTTGCTTGATAACCTATTTGGCAGCACTGGTTTGAACCTGTGAATATTTATACTTCAGGCCCTCTCAATAATTAAGAAATCCACATTCTGTACCAGATGTTTCTGATGACTAAACAACTTTGTTCCGTTCCAGAACGGTAACACTTTTTTAAACTTTGCTTTTGTTTTCAGTAATGTTTCCCTGAGCGCAAAGAACAAAGCAAGCATTTACTAAAGTCACGTGGTCACTGGGAAGCTACAGCTAATTTACTTTATTAAGCAGAAATGTAGACATCCCTGGAGCCTTATTTATCTTAGCCATCAAGGATTTTAGAAGCAATAAAAATTAGCTAGTTTACAATGTTTTCTGCTACTTTTCTCAGATTGTTAAGGAACCTAAGAAACAAATTGGACTTTGGAAACTGAAATTACGCTATCTGAGTAAGCTATTATCTAACTTCACAGAGCTTTACATTTTTCTACCAAGACATGTTCTACAAATGAAAATTTATATTATTCCTTTATAGAAAGCCATACCAAACCCAAGTAAACCCCATTCGCTTGCTCTTTACCAAGCCCTATCCTGTCGAGAGTTTGCCGTTTCTGCCACATGTTTTGGAGACAGGGAGGGAGGGCCATACACAGCTCTGAGTTTTTGCCAGTCTCCTGACATACTTCACCTTGATTAGAGCCACTCATCACTTCCCCCTTCTCAGCTGCCTTACGAAGATTAACTCTAAAGCCCAGAAGAACTTCGCAGCCTCTCACCTGTGCCTCTTTCCAGAACAGTGGGCAAACAGAGTAGGACTGTTTGATGACTTCAGTTTACACGCACAGGACTGTTTGGTGACTTCAGTTTACACGCACAGGACTGTTTGGTGACTTCAGTTTACACGCACAGGACTGTTTGTGACTTCAATTTGCACACACAGCGACAAACATTAGTGGGTCGCATTGCAGTGCATTGCTAAGGAGTTTTTCTTTGTGGTCCTTTTAATGTGCAATGTACCAGACAGATTACTTTCTCATTTGTTTAAAGTACTATTTCATGGAAATTTTACTTTTGTTTAAGAAGTGAATCTTAAGGATCATTTAATTTTTCAGTTAAAAATCTAAATTAAGGTTCATATTTGAATCTACAAGTTATAAGCTAAAATCTGTTAGTTTCGTGCTCGTTCACCTTTGTTATCATGTGTTTTAAAAAGTGTCTCTATCATCTTTGCTGTTTTGAAGATATGCCGATCAAATGGTCACAAATGTTGCAGAAGCTCTGTTCCATATAATGCTAGGGTACAGTGTGAAGACCATCCAAATAGCCTTTGCTTTCACTGTCTTTGTGAGTAGGAAAGAAAGATTGGAGCTGACCTCTCCATTCCTTAAAAGAATCACATACCTTATAAAGCTGTGCTGTGTTGTAAATATCATCCACCAACCATAGAAAAGCACATCTGATGGGCTGTCCAGCTAAACTTTTTTGTGGCTTCCCATCCATGGTTCTTTGAATGAAATTTCTTTCTAATTATGTCCCAGAATCTGCTCACTCACAAGCTCCAAGGAACCTCTCCCATGTCAGTCTAGCCTCTCACCCTGTGGCCATCACTTCCCAATTGTAAGGGCTCCACAGAGCCAGCCCCCACTTCTATCTGGCTGAATGTTGTTCTCTTGCTAGACCCATCTAGTAACACTCTTTGCAATTCCGGTTTGAAATACAGTTTTCTCAGAAACTTTCCTAAAAGTCATTTATTAAAATCTTCCCTCTTACATGTTATAATTGCATCCTTCACTTTTCCTTCACTGCATTTACAAGTAATAATTACATATTTGATTATTTGTGCAATGCCTGTCTCTCCCAATAGAACGTAAGTTCTGTGGTTTTCAAAGTTGAAGTCAGAGGAAAGCCTATTGTAATCACTATTTCACACTGTTGACAGGTAAATTAGAGTTAAAATAGCTCTCAACAAGCAGTGCACAGCCTGAAACCTGAGATCAAGGAGAGGCTATGGGGTATGATATAGAAAGTACACCAGCGTGAATGTCAAGGGCCTGAGGGAGCAGGCAGTGGTGGTAGTCAAAGATGGGATTTTACATGGAAG
Organism: Peromyscus nudipes; assembly: GCA_902168325.1. NCBI lineage: Eukaryota > Metazoa > Chordata > Mammalia > Rodentia > Cricetidae > Peromyscus > Peromyscus nudipes. The sequence continues at coordinate 21,380 of CABHPH010000357.1, read as the reverse complement.
GAATGTTCAGTGTTTCATCACATCATCCTGGACCTGTTGATCAGCTACTGTGAGCCTCAGTTTTCCTTGTATATGAAAGGCCCCTAAAGCACTATGGCCATAATGTTAGAAGTTCAAATACAAGACACAAGTAAGCATCGGTCTACAGTGTTCTTTGGGCTTCAGATTATAGTTGCAAACTTTGCCAGGAAGTCCAGACACAGACAAGAGTGTAGAGATGGGACAGAGAGTGAGAAGAAAAGAAGAGGGCTAAAGATGAGTACAAGAAACTGTTTCTTTCAGTGACCCCTTTAGCTAAATTCACCATGTTATTAACTGTTGATATCGTCTATTAACTTTTTGATCCTACCTTTATTTCTTGTTTTTTTCAACCTAATTTCTATAGACTTGTAAAAGAATGTCCAAAAATTCAAGTAGTCTTTTCTTCAATAAGAGAAAGGAAGAAAAAAGAAAGAAAGGTGAACTATTTGTCAAAACTCTAAGGAATTAGTACCCAGTAATATTGGGGGAGGGGGGATAAATTTTATCTTCTCTCAGTTACGATAATTCTAAAACATAGGACGCTATGATGTCAAATCGATCTGGGTTATTCTGCATTCTACGTTTTCCACTTGGCTTTTTAAAATCCTTTCTGAATTGTGTTATAATGAGAGTATTTAGTCTTAACACAGGCACCGCAGAAGCCTCATGCCGAAGGGTCAGGGTTATTTATAACTGTTTACAAGGGAGCAGTGAACGGGATCCTTTGGCTTTTGTTACACGTACATGAGGGAGATACAGTCTGTGTAATCCTAAACACTCTCCATCAGCCATCTCCAAGCGGATGTGTAGTCAGACACACACGGCCTCTTTACAGACTGAAACTGTGCTGGAGCTAAAATACTTCCCACCTTGTTTCCTTCTCCCCTGACCTAGCTTCGATGCTCCTTTATTTGGCTGATGTTTATCACTTCTACAAGATTTAGTGAACATTTGCCCACGTACTTAAAATGTCAGGTGCTCTCTCATTCTGAATATCCCTGAGTCATGTTTTTATGATCACGCCTTGTATAAAAAGATGATAGTTTTGCTAATATGAGGCATGTTAGCTTTACAAAAACCATCAAAAGGGAGGGGCTGAAAACTTCCAACTTTACTTTCACCTTTACCATATTCCTAGCACACTAGTTAGACAAGCTTGTTAGAGTCCTTGACATGGTATCGTAGTTTAGCAAAAGATTGTTTAAAGTTGACAGTGTAACACACAGGTGAAGAAATAAGATGAATGAAATGAGTGATCAGACATTTCTGTTTCATAGAAGGCAAGGCCTGTATACTTTCCACAGTCTAGAGCTGGGACAAAGGATCCATGGAAGAGCATGATCCATGAGCTTACACCTGGAGTGGGTGAGGGACAGGAATCTCATTCTCAGTGCCCTTCTTTGGAAAATCCAAGAAGCAGTTAAAATAATCGAAGCAGCTCCTCATGTGGACCAGCGTCTTATACTGTTGTTCTGATTCTCATCAATCTTTTCACCAGAAATTACTTGTGTGTGTGTGTGCGCGCGCGTGTGTGTGTACACGCATGTGTGCGTGCACGTATGTGAGGCCGTGTCTCATCAAGTGTTGCAGGCTCACCTTGAATCTCTTCTTTATCCCAGCCTTGCCTTGAGCCCGTGCTTGTCCCCCGCCTTGCTCTCACTGTAAGCAGCTGAGATTCCTGGCCTGAACCACTAGGCCTAGCTCACTTTTTTTTTTCATGATTAAAAATCAGCTGAAAGTTGATGGTCCTCTTTCATCAGCCTACACTCCTGCTTCCTTCTCCTCAAAAGCATGGCACCCATTATCACATCATCTGCACCTTCCGCCATCTCAGATGCCTTTTCCTTGCTTTGTTTGATAGAGCCTACTATGGTCAAGACTGGACACAAATTGTTACTTCAATAGTGAACCCTTGGGAAGTATAGTCCAATGTTCTCTTTGTTCCTGTAGCATTTTTTAATGTCTGTTTTAGAACTTATTTGTAGTGTGTTTTAATAATGCTCTTCTAGACATAAGTGCCTCAAGGTTTAAGATCTTACTCATATTTATGTTCCCTGTCACAACATGAATACCTGGCCAGTGGGCGATAGGCTTTCCCTTGTTGTTGCTTTGGTGTATGAATTAAACAACCAATCGCATGTGATGGCTGACAGGTGGCCCTCTACTTTGAAACCAGTTATGGTCCCAAAGTTAATTTTTAAATCAGTTGTTTGGGAACTCACCAAGCAATTTCCCGCGGACACAATGTTATAAATGTTATAAATGGTGGTTAGGTTCCCAGGCTAGCCGTCAAGAGCCTATTTAACCCATAATGTAGCTGAAACACTATGCAGTTGTAATGAAACATAGCAGCAAACAGCCCTGTTACACGTGTGCAGTGTTTTCATTACATTAAGGAAATACAATGCCTCTATTGTGCAGAAAGTACAATCGGGGCAGATTATACTAAGCAACCAGCAGTGTAATGTGGTCTAGGGACAAGAGGAGCCGCATTGCCGAATGCTGAATGAACCCAAGCTCTTTCTCCGACTTGTATGTAAGCTCTTCAACGTTGCTTCCCTGTACACCTGCCTCAGCACCTTGGTGATTCTTTCCTGCTTCCTCCGACTTAGTGGTGTATACTAGAACGCAGTGAAACATCCAAAGCTCTCCATAAACAGAGAGTGCATCAGGACATGATATTACACTGAAGTAAGAGCTCTTTGGGATCGTAAAATGTAAAAAGTCACCACGTGAGACTTAGAACTCGTTTGGCTAGCCCCTGTGCTGCAAGCTGAGTTGCCCAGTTACCCTCTTCCTCCATAGTCCACTTTAGCATGTGGGAGTTGATCTCTTCGCCTTACTTTCCTCTTGGATGAAATGATATTGTTCAGGCTAATGGCATTCTGTTGCTTTCCATCTAAATTCTGTATTTAGCATTGTCTGAGCAGAGTGGGAATTTTTGTGGCATCCAAACTGTTCTAGAGGAGTTATGATGATCACATTTCTAAAATGAGATGCATCAAACACCTCTTATATACATCAGACCTACTTTGACAGTGTTTGTTTTTGTTCCAGGCTGTTGGATGTGCTTAAAACCAATTTGTTCCCCAGTGTCTGCCTTTAAACTCTGCAGAGCACTAACCTCCATCATACATGTGTCCATCCAAATCTGGGTAACAACAATCCCAGAAGTCTACTATCTCTCATGACAGGGGAACTTTTCTTCATGACTTGCCTTAGAATTTCTCACTTGGTTCTGATGCAGCAAATATATGCTCCAGCAAACTGTCTAATCAAATTTTATTTCCTATTAGGAGCCATCTGTTTGCCGATGACTACTCGTTTGTTTTCTTTTTCTTATTTTTCAGTGCAATTCATTTTAGTTCATTCATCTGTTTTCACCCTGCCACCTGCACTTCCCCTTTTCCTTGATTCATTTCTTCCATCCTTTCTCTCACGAGTGAGGGAGGGGGCAGGGTGTAAACCATGGGAGTTATCCAGAAAAATACTTGAGACTCAAAACCTTCTCCCTAACCCTGTCCCCAGGCCGTCAAAGTCCTTTTTATTCTCCAGCCTCTTTAAGCTTGCCTGGCTGCCTTTCAGAAGACTTTTCTAGAACAAAAGAAAGAAATTATTACTAAGTCTTACAATCTTTGACTTCTATACCAAGAGGTTCACACTGGTTTCTTTCTCAGTCATTTCTTCCCTTCTGAGCTTGCAAAAAACAAGCAACCCTACTGCTCTGCACAAAGAAATGTTTTCTATGTGACGTTCCCAACACAGTTTAACACTTAGAACAATGTTATTATTCAGCCACCAACTTACATTCCATGATCTTCTTCGTTGCCTACATATATAAGCTCATTTGCATGAAGTACTGCTTAGCCTGAATCGTAGTTGTCTATGAAAATGAGACCTTTCCAGCCTTAGTAGAATTTCTCGCAGATAGCATTCCCTGCAAACTGTCTTTGACGTATCTAGGTTCCACTGTTACTTCAGAGTCCAAACGAAAGCTTGCCATGATGAAGTCTGCCTGACTTCTCTGGATGGACCTCACTCTGAAATTCTGTTCTCTGTCTATGTGCATGTTTGACATGCCAGTAAGACTGAAACTAACCCAGCCTAAGTTCTTCTCATGTCTCTGGCTCCTTTCAGATCAACCACAGCATCTTAAATGTTTATGGTTCCTAGCTCTGTGACGTAGACATATAGGTGCTCAATAAACATGTATTGGCTCATTGTTCAATTATGTATGAACTTACTGTTTTAGGTTGAATTTTTCAATCGATCCATTTGTTTCACCTTTTTAGTTACTGTTTTCTAATTGTCAGTGGTTTTAATTACCCAAGTGCACTTTTACCATCACTGGGTCATATCTCTGAACAGAAATGCAGAGGCATTTTTAAAGTGTTAGGGGAAGAAATTGAATAAAGTTGTTGCTATTTTAAAATTGCAGATGAATATTGTACTAGCGATTAACTGTAGCAAACATATTTTGAAACCATTTATCTAGCTGAGAAAAAGACAACAATAGAGCTATCCCTTGTGACTGTACTTTCAATGGCTTCCTTCAAAAATAGTCATTTGAAGTTTTTGTTTCCTTCTTCTTTTAATCTCTCATGTTATGAATAATATTTAGTTGGACTCCCAAAGCAACTGGGGGAAGGAAATCTTTGGTGTTTATTGTTGATAAAATATGAGACATTTACTTTTGTAAACGTTAGTCTCGGAAGGCTTCAGTTCTGTCTTTGGTTCTCTGGATTCTGGGGTCAGATGTGGAAGTCTAAGCATCGGCGTGCTTTTGGTCACCAGAAACCCCTATGCAACACCACGTATGTCAGTCTCCTTTTAGTATCTGCAGCATGCCATTCTTTGATTACCATAGAATGATGGCATGGTTGTGACAGCTATGGGCAGCTCGTAGAAGGCTCACTGTAATGTTCTATTGCTCTGTAGCTCGTTCTTTCTCTAAACTTCGTATTTTATCCATATTTGTTTAGACAGTAAGTTGGAGGGTTTTTTTTTTTTTAATTACTTTGGTCACCAAGTCCTTTCAGGTCATAATTTCAAAGTGCCAAGAGGAGGTAGCAGGTTTTATCCTGACATCTTGTCAGAATAGTAATATTCTACTTCTTGTATGTTTGAACTCATAAAATCCTTCAAATAAACTTTGCTGATCATTAAGCTAAGGAATAGATCTAAAGTGTGTGTGTGCGCACACGTGTGTGTAAAATGTATGTATATTTAGGACAAATGCTTATATCAAAGTTTTATCAGCTCTAATTCCTTTGAAGTCTGGTCTGAATTACTTCTCTCTGGTTTAAGCATGTTGGCTGATTTTCAGACTTGGATGAGTTTCATTGCAAATTGCTGTCGAAGTGACTGGAGCACCCAGGAGCTGTCAGGATGGCTCAGTGATTTAACACTGGTGTCCTGCAGCTTTGACTGTAATCAGCAGATGCTGCAGTATTACCATAAATGTTTTCCTAACTGCTTCTGTCAAAAAGAGAAAATTCTTCCTGCCCTGAGTCTGCCGCTTCTGATTAAATTCAGTTTGCCTTCTTTTGCATAATTAATGTCCCATGATGATCTCTAACCTTTTGTTTTTAATATTGTCTCTTGGTCTAGACTCACTCTTTACAGGGAGGCTCAACCAAGAGAGGACAAAGAGAAATGGCTGGTGCTTTTCCACAGACCCCCAGCAGCCCATTGCCCCAAAGCTGATACCGTTGTATATACTATCAACTCTTACTGATCGTGAAAGTTTGGACTGTGCTGGGTTTTCACTGCTCTGTTGGTGCCTGCTCTACTTCCGAAGGCTGTTTCTACGGCTCTTCGGCACTCAGGGTTTTGCCTGACAGTATGTGATGATGGGATCTGCTTTAGGCTATGCTTACCCTGTCTGTGTAAAATAAACTCTCAGACATGAGCCAGACAAAACGCTTCCTGATCATCTGCAAACCATTCTATACCTCTAGCCCAAAGGAACTCGGAGATTATCTTTGTTACAACAAAATAAATGTGTGTATAAGATGAGTAGGTTAAAAAGTGAAGACCCTGTTTGTTAGTTATTTTTATACTTTTTTATACTTTTTCTCAGTGAGAAGAGATCCTTGACTTTATTAAATACTATTAAATCATGAAAAGCCTGAAGTGCTTCCCTACTTGTTCCTTTAAAGCCTAGAATTCTCTTGCCTGACGCCACCTGTGGGCTTTATTTCTCAAATGGAGTGTGGATGCAAATAGATACCATTCGTGTGGTTATTCTTCCACTGTAAGATTTTTTAAAAAGAGCTATATGACATCTCTCAGATCCTAAATAAAGCCTGCAGTTTAGAACTAACTGCCCTGCAAACAGAACTGTGAGAACTTAGAGTTGTGACTTTTTTATGGGTTTCAAAGGAAGGTCTAATGTTGAGCTTCATATGGGGGGAGCATCTATACTGCATCTTCTATGAAAATTTTACCAATAAATGTTTATCATGTTATTTTATTATCATTTTCTTTTAATACACAATCACAGAACTTCAGAATGGAAAAAGAGTTTAAAAGATTCTTTTTTTTTTCCTCTTGACAAATGGTTCGGCAACCAAGGCATAAAGCCAGAGTACTACGTCTAGTTTGCAGATTTTCAAATTTTGGCTATTGAAATATTTACTTTGACTATGTTTGAGTTCATAGCACAAGAACAAAGGAGACAGTTTGACACCTCTGTGTTTATCACCCTTCAGAAAGGTTCCATATAAAAGTGAGAATTAGAATCAGCAAAACTCGTCTTGACCCTTCTCCACAATTTTATTACGAACTCTCTAAGCCAAATGCTACTTAGGTCTCTTATAGCTCCAGCTTTTTTTCCCCCTTCTCTCATACATTAATTACATCCCAACTGAAGTTTCTCCCCCATCCTCCCTTCACAGTCCCTCCTCACACCTCCCCTAGTGCCCAGATCTATTTCTCCCTTTCCCTTCAGAGAAGAGCAAGCCTCTCAGGGATATGAACCAAACATAGCATATTAAGTTACAACACTAGGCAAATACCTCATATCAAGGCTAGATGAGTCAACCCCATGGGAGGAAAAGGGTCCCAAAAGCAGGCAAAGAGTCAGAGCAGCCCCCATTCCCACTGTTAGGAATCCCACAAGAACACCAAGCTAATAGCCATAACATACGTGCAGAGGACCTAGGTCAGACCCTTGCAGGCTCCCTGATTGTCAGTTCAGTCTCTCTGAGCCCGTATGGGCCCTGGTTGGTTGGTTCTATGGACCATGTTCTTGTGGTGTCCTTGATCCCTCAAGTTCCTACAACCCTTCCTCCCCTTCTTCCACAGGATTCCCCAGGCTCCACCTAATGTTTAGCTGTAGGTCTCTGAATCTGTTCCTAACAGTTGCTAGATGGAACCTCTCTAATGATGATTATGATAGGCTCTGATCTAGGAGTATAGCAGAATATCCTTAGGAATCATTTCATTGCCTTTTTTTTTTCAGTCATGTTTAGTTCTAGCCTAGGTCCTTGGGCTATCCACCCTCTGGTTCCTGGCCCTCCAAGCAGTGTCAGGGATGGGGTCCCTCTCGTGATGTGGGTCTGAAGTTGGACTAGTCACTGGTTGGCCACTCCCACAAGTTCTGTACCACCGTTGCCCCAGCACATCTTGCAGGCAGGACAAATTGTAGGTAGAAGGTTTTGTGACTAAGTTGGTGTCCGAGTCTCAGCACTGGAAGCCTTGCCTGGTTACAGAAGAAGGCTGGTTCAGGCTCCATATTCCCACACTACTAGGAGTCCTTGATAGGGTCACCTTTGTAGATTCTATGGAGTTTCCATTGCATCACTATTCTAGTTCACCCTCAAAATGTCGCCTAATTCCAGTCGTCTCTGACAGTACTCTCTCCTTCCATCCTCCCCACCTGATCCCTCCTGTTTCCATCCACATCCACCCACGAAATCTCTTTTATTTCACCTTCCTAGGGAGACCTATGTTTCCCCTTGAGCCCTCCTTTTTACTTAGCCTCTCTGGGTCTGTGAAGTATAGATCCTTCGCTTTACAACTAATATCCACTTAAAAGTGTGTACACACCATGTTCCTTTTTCTAGGTCTGGGTTTCCTCATTCAGTATGATTTTTTTTCCTAGTTCCATCCGTTTACCTGCAAATTTCATGCTGTCATTTTTTTTTAACAGCTGAGTAATACTCTATTGTATAAATGTATATTTTCTTTATCCATTATTCAGTTGAAGGACATCTAGGTTGTTTCCATTTTCTGGCTATTATGAATAAAGCAGCTATGAACATATGTCAGCAAGTGTCCTTGTGATAGGATGGAATGTTCTTAGGGTATATGCCCAAGAGTGATATAGCTGGGTCTTAAGGTATATGGATTCTCAATTTTCTGAGAAACTACCATATTGATTTCCAAAGTAGCTGTACGTTTGCACTCCCACCAGCAATGGAGGAATGTTCTCCTTGCTCCTCATCCTAGCCAGCATGAGCTGTCACTTGTGTTTTTTATCTTAGCCATTCTGACAGGTGTGATATGGAATTTCAAAGTCCTTTTGGTTTGCACTTTCCGATGGCTAAGGCTGTTGAATATTTCTTTAAGTGTTTTTAGGCCATTTGAGAGCCTTCTGTTGAGAATTCTCTGTTTAGATCTGTACCCCATTTTTCAATTGGATTATTTGATTATTCAAATTTCTTGAGTTTTTTATATATTTTAGATATTAGCCCTCTATCAGGTGTGGAGTTGGTGAAAAAAAAATTTTTTTTGTTCTGTAGGCTGCTGTTTTGTCCTACTGATGGTGTCCTTTGCCTTACAAAAGCTTTTCAGTTTCATGAGGTCCCATTTATTAATTGTTGATCTTAGTCTCTGCACTATTGGTGTTCTGTTCAGGAAGTAGTCTCCAGTGCCAATGTGTTCAAAGCTCTTCCCCACTTTCTCTTCTGTCAGGTTCAGTGCATCTGGTTTTATGTTGAGGTCTTTGATCCACTTGGACTTGAATTTTGTGCAGAGTAATAAGTATGGAACTATTTATGTTCTTCTACATGCTAACATCCAATTAGACCAGCATTACTTGGTAAAGATGCTTTCTCTTCTCCATTGCATATTTCTGGATTCTTTATCAAAAATTGGGTGTCCTTAGGTGGGTGGGTGTACATCTGGGTCTTTGTTCAATTCCTTTGATCAACCTCTCTGTTTTAATGCCAGTACCATGAGGCTTAAGGATTGCTTTAGCTATCCTGGATTTTTTGTTTTCCAGGTCTGTAAAGAATTGTGTTGTAATTTTTTTAACATTTATTTTACATACAGACCTCAGTTTCCTCTCCCTCCTCTCCTCCTGTTCCCTCCTCCCTGATTCCCATCTAACCCCCTCCTCATCCACTCCTCCTCCATCTCCATTCAGAAAGGGGCAGGCCAACAATGGGCTTGAACAAAGCCTGGTACATTCTGTTGAGGTAGGACCAAGCTCCTCCCCCTGCATCAAGGCTAGGGGAGATAATCCAGCATGAGGAACAGGTTCCCAAAAGCCAGCTAAGCGCCAGGGACAGGTCCTGATCTCACTGCTAGGAGCTTTACAAACAAGATACACAACTGTCATACACATGCAGAGGGCCTAGGTAGGTCCCATTGAGGATCCTGTTGAATCTGTAGATTGCTTTTGGTAATATGGCCATTTTTACTATGTTAATCCTACTGATCCATGAGCATGGGAGATCTTTCCATCTTCTGATATCTTCTTCACTTTCTTTCTTCAAAAACTTGAAGTTATTGTTGTACAAGTCTTTCACTTGTTTGGTTAGAGTTACCCCAAGATATTTTACATTATTTGTGTGAAGGGTGTTGTTTCCCTGATTTTTTTTTCTCAGCCTGTCAGTCATTTGTATATAGGAAGACTAGTGATTTTTGTTGTTGTTGTTGTTGTTGTTGTTGTTAATTTTTATCCAGCCACTTCACTGAAGGTGTTTATCAACTGTAGGAGTTCCCTGGTAGAATTTTTGGGATCACTTGTATATACTGTCAGATCATCTGCAAATAGCCATACTTTGACTTCTTCCTTTCCAATTTGTATCCCCTTGATCTCCTTTAGTTGTCTTATAGCTCTAGCTAGAACTTCGAGTACTATAGTAGATAGATATGGAGAGAGTGGACAGCCTTGTCTTGTTCCTGATTTTAGTAGAATTGCTTTGAGTTTCTCTCCACTTAATTTGATGTTGGCTATTGGCTTGCTATAAGTTGTCTTTATTGTATTTAGGCATGTCCCTTGTAGCTAGAGTTTTCCTGCCTGGCCCGCTGGCAGGACAAATCTCTCTCACCCGCCAGTCCCACAGCTGCTCAGACCCAACCAAGTAAACACAGAGAGACTTATATTATTTATAAACTGTATGGCCGTGGCAGGCTTCTAGCTAGCTGTTCTTATATCTTAAATTAACCCATTTCTATTAATCTATAAGTTGCCACGTGGTTCGTGGCTTACCGATATCTTAACATCTTCTCATGGCGGAGGCTGGCAGCGTCTCTCTGCCTCAGCCTTCCACTTCCCAGAATTCCCTTCTCTCCTTGTGCCGCCTATACTTCCTGCCTGGCTACTGGCCAATCAGTGTTTTATTTATTAACCAATCAGAGCAACACATTTAACATATAGAACATCCCACAGCAGTCCCTTGTATCCCTGATCTCTCTAAGACTTTTATCATGAAGGGGTGTTGGATTTATTAAAGGCTTTTCAGCATCTAATGAGATGATTATGTGGTTATTTTTTTCTTTCAGTTTGTTTGTATGGTGGTTTACATTGATAGATTTTCATATGTTGAACCATCCCTGCATCTCTGGAGTGAAGCCTGCTTGATCATGGTGGATGGTCTTTTTGATGTGTTCTTGGATTAAGTTTGTCAGTATTTTACTGAGTGTTATTGCATCATTGTTCATGAAGGAAATTGGTCTGTAATTCTTTCCTTGTTGAATCTTTGTGTGGTTTGGATATCAGGCCAATATAAAATGTGGCCTCCTAAAATGAATTTGACAAAATTTGTTCATTTTGTTTGTGTTTTGTGGAATAATTTGAGGAGTATTGGTATTAAGTCTTCTTTGAAAGTCTGGTAGAATTCTACACTAAAATCATCTGGCCTTGGGCTATTTTTGGAGACTTTTAATGACTGCTTCTATTTCTTTAGGGGTTATAAGTTTATATAAGTTGTTTATCTGATCTTGCTTTAACTTTAGTAAGTGGTATCTATGGAGAACATTGTCCATTTCTTTTAGACGTTATAATTGTGTGGAATACAGGTTTTTCAAGTGTGACCTGATGACTGATCCACATAGCCAGCAACAGTGTCATCACACCTTCTATCACAGTTGACAGTCACATCGCATTGACTAGGTCCTTCTACAACAGTGACAACACGCTTTGACTAGAACAACTGTCCATCACTCCGGAGACAATGACAAGTGCCACTGAAAATGAGACTATTAATTTTCATTGCTCTTCCGATATTTCCCACTTCGGTCACTAGAGTCATCCGCTTAACTTCCTGGGCTTAGTTTTCTTGTTGGTCATCACCCCCAGGAGGATTCACCTGGCGCTACATGTGCTGCTGTGTCCACACAGCTGCTCCCAGGAGACCTGTATTTAGTAAGTAGCAAAACTGGGGAAACCCTTGGAAATAGCAAGGATACAAGACCAGAGGACTGCAATTTCCTCCAACCAAAGCTTCCAGTGGATCGTCTTTTTGTCAGCGTCTTCATTTCTACTTTATTCCTGAAAGTAATGTGTTCATTACCACTCCAAAGAGAAAGAAAGAAAAGTCACAGTTGTGTCTCACTCACTCATATTTGAAGGTGGGAATGGAGAGAAGTTGTTTACAAATAACCAGCATTTTAGGAGAATGTGAAGTGTGCCTGTCTCTAAGATAAGAATGTCTCCGTTCCATCCTCCAGCCCCCGAAAGGTTCTTTCTTGCCTTAATAATTCTAGACCCTTGAAATCTTCAAGCTTGATATTTCCGTAATTGTGCTTTATCAGGAAGCTGTCAGATAACTTTAAATGATGATGAGCTGTAATTCATAAGCATTACAGCTGCCATTCCCACCAGATCTGTCATTCAGAGTTTGGATATCCACCCACCCTATTCCTATCAAATTAGCACATAAATACATATCACAGAATTTATCACTGTAGCTGTGAGTCTAATGATAATACATGTAAGCACACACCAGTTTCCTAAAGAAATATGCATTGAAAGACTTAGAAATGAAATTCCCTTTTTTTTTTTTTTTTTTAGTACGTTTAGAGATATATCTTCATTGAATGTTTCTCAGAGAGTCAGTAGTTCTGTTTTAACTGGGAGCTATCTGTCCTTCAGAGTACCTCTTACTGTCTGTCTGTATAACCATCAGAAGAGGTCCAAGGGTGTGGCTGTCAAGGTTTGCGTGAGGATCCCTAGAGGATTCCTTGCAATGTTTTATATTCGAATAGTGGGTGGTCTGTACATTTCAAAGCACTGTTATATGGAAACTCTTTGAATTACTTGATCAGGTTTTTTTGGTTTGTTTGTTCTTTTCAGAGAAGACAGGAGAAAAGGAGGAGGAGTCTGAAGGGAGTAAGAGAATTCTTGAAGGATATAGAAAGTAAATGACATGACAGAATAAGAGGAAAGCCTTACAGTGTCTCCTATACTTTTGCACAGAACCTATGCATCTGGTCTAGTCACAGGTGTACAGTTTGCTACTAAGCAGATGAGCCAGAGGATATTTTTTGTTGTTGCTCTCTTTCATGTAAAACCAAAGAACAAACAAATCAATAAGCATACTGCTTGATAAACGAAAAGGTTGTTCCATGGCAGTAAGCTGAGTTAAAACCAAATCTGCAGAGATAGCAGGGGGTGAGATAAAGCTAACCTCGCCTCTAGTGAAAGCCTTTTAATTTACAGGAGAAGACCCTGGGAGCCCCCTGAACCATGGGATTCAGAAGGGAGTCAGTCCCAGCAGCAAGCAAATGCCCATGGTCTCACAAAGGATAGTGAGGCTCCTGGTCTTGTTTGTTTGTTTGTTTTATTGTTGTTGGCTTGGTTTGGTTTTTTGTTTGTTTGTTTGCTTACTTGCTTGCTTTGTTTTTCCTATGTCACAGGGTTGCTAACAACTCTATGTAGTCTATGGGAAATGTAATAGAAGGCACTTGTCATGCCTAGCACACAAAGAGCATAGCCAGGGGGCAACATTATCACCATCAGACTGAGAGCTGCTTTCATGGAGTATGGTAGAGGAGACATTTCAATATATCTCATGTTTGGGATTTGTTAGGAAAGAAGGGGAGGCTTCGGAATGAACAGAGAGCTTAGAGGTAAGGAGGCTTTCTCGGTGCCGACTTGGGTACCTTTCTTCCCTCTTCCTAACTGGGAGGTGGTGGGCTGCTGAGCAAGAGGAAAGGTAAAACGCTAAGTTGGAGCCTTTTTTTTTTTTTAACTATTTGTGTGGTACAGGCAACAGGGAAGGAAGAAGAGGACCTCAGTAAGACATGATTCTCAACCAGGTCTGGAGCTCAGAGCCAGGACTTTGTAGCATAAATTCAGCTCAATTACATAGTCTTTCAGTCCTGTCCAGTTCATCCAGTATAAACTGGTCTAGATTTGAATACTTCATACCTGCATTTTTTCCCTCCATGTTTGAATGAGAGACATGCTAGTTTACTAGTTCTCCTTAGATCCCTCCAATCAATCCTCCCCATCTACTTCTTACAGTCCCCCTCATTCACCACTTACCTCTGCAAATACCTCCACCCTGTGCATTTTCTTGTGAACTCTAACACCCTCAGAGTACTTAAACTTTTGGCTTTGTTATTTAAGAGACGTGGATCCTGACTTTTGTCAAAAAGAATAAAATAAATCACATTTAATAAAGCATTTTTATAATCAGAGACTATAGTTAGAGGCATAGAGCTACAGGTGATGGCTCATACCTGAAATTCCAGTACTCGGGAGGCAGAGGCAGAGAGGATGCTCTGGAGTCTGAGGCAGGCTGGGTTGCATAGAAAGCTCCTACCTCAGGAAAGAAAAGGGCAGAGTCAACACTTACATGCTATTCTCGCCATTCCTCTGTATGTTACAAGTCCTAAGCAGGTATCTCAGCAGAGACACCACATAGATGTGGTTAGGTCTGCGGCTGGCTGTAGGCAAGGACCATGCCTGTTTTGTTTTGCATGGTGCTCCTGACCCAAGGTCAGCTAGCTGTATAGGCGCTGTCTGTCCTGACAAATGAGCAAAAGCATACTGTCCATGCTGTATTCTTAGCTATAACACAGAACCGTGAAAACTTCTGTTTTTAATACCACAAGGGTCAGGAAGAACATGGACTCTGAATATCCTATGTTTTTGTTGCTGAACATGTGGCAGGCAGATCAAGACATGAACATGAGAGCAAAATCCAGTGGCAGACGGCATCATGGCCATGAGGAGCGACTGTTGGTGAGATTTCAGAGATACTAGATGATCGGAAAGGCTGATTGAATAAATACAGATAGAATGATTTAAGAAGTTGCACCATCTCCTAAAAGAAGTTTCATTGAGCATTGATTGCTAGTGAGAAAACACTAGACAAAAGCTTTAGCATTTAAAATAAATCAAGGCTTTTGTGATTAGCTCACTTTATTTGAAAAATTAGGAAGTGATTTTTAAGACTCCGAACCTTGCATTTGACACAAGCAGTACTTATTAAAATAAAATGTTATGTGCTGTAACGTCGCTGAGTATTTTCTCAGGCACTAGCAAATCTGAACCGTGGGTTTGCTGCTTCTGTGAAGGACTAGCTCCATGGCAGCAGGTATAGATAGGAACAGACAGTACTGGACACAGCGCCAGCACAGTCCCTGGAAATAAATCCTCCTGGTTGTCTCTTACTAGAGAGCTCAATAGAGTCTCAAAGCATTTGTCAGAAAGAGCGTAGGTAAAAATGAAGAGTCTCATAGTTCTCTCTCTTGGTTCCTAGGATGAATACAGTGATGCTGTGTGCCTTGCCTTCTGCATTTACTGTTGTAAATGTTATTTAAACAGCAGCACTATGGTTTGGAGCCAGGTACTTTGTCTTCCCCGTGCCTGGGAAAGTTTCTACACACACTTCAAAATCTCCTTCCTCAGACGTGATTCAGCTAGGTAGGGAATCCAAATATGGCACCATGTATATGTGTACCTACCTGGCATTGAATGAGTACTTGAGTTGGTTAGCATCATTTTTATTGCCAGCCTTTTAAAAACAGCCTAAAAATAGGGGGAAATGCTTGTAGTTGTTTTATTGATAAGACATTGAAAAGGTGAATATAATTGTGTTAGTACTGTACTTTGTTAAATCTAGGCTCTCTGTGGATTCTATTACAGTTCAAAATTGTGTTATTAACACGCATCTGGTGTATCATGTAGTAAATCTCACTAGACAGGTGAGTGACTTTATTTATTATAATTAGTCTGTAATATATAGGTCCATAAATGCATAATATTTGTCTGTACCAGGAGGAAATGTTCAGGGTGTTTGAGGAGTGAAATGATTGAGTGGGGAGTTCACTAAGTTTCCATCACCAAATGGACTTGGTAAAACTGCAGACACAGCTTCTGTGCTGAACTCTTGCAGCCTTCTTATGAGATTCCTTCCATTCATTGCAAAGACCCACTTATCACAATAGTTTTTTTCCTCCTCCAAATAAAATGAAAGCCAATATAGGAAAGTAGTACCATGGGGAAAAAAAGCTTTTAAAAACAAAATAATCAGCAAGCATGCTGCTGTGTGTGATGGTTGTAAAGGAATGTTTGTCTCATGCTTTTAAAGTCATCAAAAGTTACTCAGGATCCGAGAATGCCCACTAAAATCCATTAGTGACAGGTGTAACGGCTGACCTCTAGTGGCTGTAACTGTAGCTACATCTTAGTTTACTGGGTGTTTTTAAGGAGAGAGAATAGGGAAGGCCATCGAGTTTCTAAAGCATGAGTTCTACAAGTAAGATTAGCTTCCCTGAAGCACCACTAGTCCAATGTTAGAGGGTGGTTTCAGAGGTTGGACTGGGAGCCAACTTTGTTCCACTGTGAGGGCAGGCGCCGGGAATGGAGAAGTCGCTCTGTGGTGTCCCATAACCAAGCTGTCTCTACACATCCTCAGGAGACCTTACTCCTAGCCAGCTTCTAGTAGCAATGCTAAGCAGTGTTGCAGAGACTTGCATGAAATGTTTTAAAATTATTTAGAGTGTACTTATTAGATGTCAATGTGGATGTGTTTCATAATGTGTAAATGTGTGGGGGCTTCTTAAATATTTCCAAGTTTGTTTCATTGATACTCATGATATACATTGACATGTTTCTGAGACAAACTTTAAAAATGCTGTCTATGGCCAGGAAACAGATTGAAATTGACCAATAATTTAGAGATCTGAACCTTCTGGTTATTCAAAACTTATGAAATAATAGACATGCTTTTATTACAGTGTCCTACTCCAAAAGACTGAAAGAGAGATATATAACTGCAGCAAACAATTGAAAAGAAAGTATTTTGCTCTGTGAAGTTCATTTTTTTGCATTATCTTTAAAGTACATCACACTGTAATACTTTGTGTATTTTTCTTCTTTGTATAATTGTCTCCCTGACTCCTTAGCAGGACCTTGCATGATGTCTTAAGCAAAAACATTTAACAGGTTTGAAATTAGAGGTACTATAGCAGAAAATACAATTACTAAATCCAGAGAAATGTTCAACAGCTTTAATGAATCTGATATGGAGAGAGAACATAGCAGAGGGGTAAATCTAAACCCATTTCTAGAACTGCCGTGTATAGATCAGTGATTCTTGGTGCCGGCTGCATGTATTTGAAAGCATTTCGAATGTATTTATTAGATGTCAATGTGAATGTCTTTCATAATGTGTAAGTGTGGGGGCTTATTTGACAGAGAACTTAGTTCTGTCAGTAGTTAAATGAACTGTGAATTCCTAGGAATGTATGACTATTGGGGCTCTCCAGTACATTCTTCTTCATTTCAAATACCATGTGGATTATCCAGTTCTGTAGACGTCAAGGTCTCCTCTGTACTGGCTGTGTGTAGCTCCTCTGAGAGACTGACGAGTGGGAGGGACAAGGGACAGACCCGTCCTTCCTCCTTGTCTGTCCCCTGCTGTCGCACCTTCAGCGTTACCAAGAGTACTGTACTCTGATTTCTTTTTGTTCCTGCCCGCTGTACGGTACATCTCTAGTGCTTTGTGTTTTGTGTTACCATAGAGACAGGAGGTGTTCCAAAGCCCCAGGAAGAGAGTGGAAGCAAGTCTTTGAGTTAACAGTCCCTGCTGGCAAGAAAAGCCCGAGGCAGGAATCTCTAGCAGTAAACGGAAGGAGAGAATTGTGTGGTCCGATCTGTTTGTGTGTCCACGGAGTCTTAGAAAGCACAGACGCAGCCAAGGAAGCATTAAAAATGAGCTGTTTACAGAAAGCAATTTTTCAGCGATCCCGGTGCAGCCTGGGGTTTCATAGAAACCGAACTGGGTATTTTATTTGCAAGAAAATAACTGGAGTGACATTGACCTATTCCTTTTGCTGTTTCCCTCATTAAAAAGAAGCAGCTTATAAGAAAGGTCCTCTTTACCTCAGTCATTGTGCTGATCAAAAATCTCACCTTTAAAATGAAGGCCAGTACCTTTTTAACTGAGCCAAAATAATCAGAAGTCAAATTGTAGTTTAAGCACCAGGGCCACTGCAGCCAAGACCCAGTGGCTCTGTGTACCCGAAGCTGTGTTCTCCCTCCATATTTCAGATGCCTTAAAGCTGTTGAACAGTTCTCTGGATTTAATGATGATACTTTCTACCGTATTACTTTTTATTTCATACCTGTTAATGTTTTTGCTTAAGGTGTCACACAAGGCCCTGTTAAGGGGAGGCAATGATGCAAACTTTAACAGGAGGAAAAAAAAAATAAGTGAGATATTAGAACAACAGCTATCATCAGAATTACCTTTCAGATCAGTCTCACCTTGGGAGTAGGATACAATCTGTGCTCAAAGTGTTTGCTAGATTTTTCCCCCCTTTTTGGTTACAGATAGGGCAGTCTATGTGGGGTGTGAGTGCAGAGAAATTCAGAATGTATCAGCACTTTCTCCAACCTTACCTTGCAAAATTGTCCTTCGGGGAGGACTGTACCTGTGAGTCTGTAACAGTGGAGGTTGAGGAACGTTGTCTGAGGGACTGACTGTTTTCATACTGGGACTAGGAGGTGGGAGTGGACTAGCCTGAGCTGCTCCCTTTCAGGTGATATCTACAAGTCAAGTCAGATTCTGTATTCCATCCCTTTCCTTTATTGAGGTATATGAATCTGAACTCTTAGAAACAGTACCAGATTTTTATAATCAAACTTGGTAACATTGATCCAGAAAAAGATAACACTACTAAGCCATCATGGGCGGGGAGAGACAATCAAAACAGGCCAGTCTATCAGCTTTTACCAATGGCAACTAACCCTTACCCTGGCATAGGTCCTGCTCTGACAAATAGAATGTCAAGAAAGAAAAAACAACTTCATTTGCAAAGAAGGAGAATTGTGTTTAGTAATCAGATACTGCTGGCTTCTGTGGTATGCACAACTATGAAGTAAAAGAAAAAGGCCTAAATGGCAACCTGGTCTCCTTGTGCTTAGGAGGCTAGATAAAAATGTCACATCATGGGCTGTGGCAGCTGTACACCTGTCAGTATTAGAATCAAGTTTTGTGAGCATGATTTGAATTTCTGGCTTTTGTCTATCTTCCCAGTCACAAAATCCAAGTTTCGAGGCATGTGTAACTGTTCCTCTGTACACAAGACAAGATCACAATGAAGTGCTACACACTGGAGCATTGCTTTCCTTCACCCCGTGCTTTTCCTTTTGTAATGGATGTTATAGATAATAACAGTAAAAATGACTTCAGAGACATTGAAATGTACTGGCATCACCTTAAGGAATGAAAACGAAGCACTTCCTCTGGGATTAATTTGACCAAGAGCAAACCCACATTTTAATTTGAATACTCCTCTTCCCTCACTGTTATCTCCCATCAGCCTGTAGTTAGAGGTTACTGACCTATCTGTGACCTGTCTGGTGTATGTGACTGTCTGTCCCTACATAAAGAGATTTGCTCTGTTTATTGAACAACACAGAAAGCATTATATGGGAACGGAATGAAAGATACATTACAGAAATTTTTAACAGTTTTTTCAAGGAAAGAAATTATTTTCCTGATCCCAGCTGGCTTAGAATAGTGAACAAAAACTGCAAACACCATCAACTTACATCTGTGGTGATATATTGTGCCCCCCCCAATATATTGTGTACCCTAATAAAACTTATCTGGGGTCAGAGAACAGAGCAGCCACTAGATTAGACATAGAGGCCAGACAGTGGTGGCACACATGCCTTTAATCCTATCACTCGAGAGGCAGAGATCCATCTGGATCTCTGTGAGTTCAAGGCCACACTGGGAACAGAGCCAGGCATGGTGACATACACCTTTAATCCCAGCACTTGAGATCTCATGTCTTGCTTGGGAAAGACACACGCCTTTAACCCCAGAAAGTGTTGGTAGGGAGCAGAAAGGTATATAAGGTGTGAGGACCAAGAACTAGAGGCTTTTAAGCTTTTACGCTTTTAGCAACAGTTCAACTGAGATCCATTCAGGTGAGGACTCGGAAGCTTTCAGTCTGAGGATTCCTGGAAACAGGATCAGATGAGGAGTTGTCAAGGTGAGGTTGGCTGTGGCTTATTCTGCTGCTCTAATTTTTCAGAATTCACCCCAATATCTGGCTCCAGGTTTTTTATGAATAAGACCTTTTAAGGTTCGTCTTATATACATCCACATGTTTTTTGCAACATTTGTGGTGGATATTTATTTTATAAGACTTTTTTTTCAACTGTTGTATATCTACAGCAAATGATTACCACAGCATACTTAGATTACTCCCTGTTAGTGGCATGGGTGAGAATATAATTTAAGATTAAAGCTGCACTTTACCTTAGGTTGTAAAAACGAATTGCATGGGAAATTCAGAGAACAGTAAGGCTGGTTGTTACACTGTTCTCTTATAGGCAGACTCAACTTTAAAAGGCTAAGTATACAGTAGGATTGCAGTTAAGTCTTAAGTGATCTCAAGGTGTATTATTAACTTGGCTGTGTGGTCCAGCAAAAGTTTGGTCTCTTTGAATACAAGATATTTTCATAAAATTGCACCCTACAATAATATTGATGTCCACAAAAATTGTGTATTGGAGAAATTTTTCCTCTCAATATTAAGAATATATTGATATCTGCAATTTATCTCTATATGAAGTTTGTATAACACATTTCTGTTTGATAATGTACTATGGATCAGTATAAAATCTGTGAACATATAACAAAGCTAAATTTACTAGTCAATGCAGAAGTGAGCTAAAAATCTTAATTTGGGTGACTTTTTCTTTAACCCAAACTAATATGTTCTATACAAGGACATATTAGTTATAGAACTATTTTTACTAAGCTTGGATAAATGAACACTATTGGTTTCTTTTGGTATATGGCTTATTGTAATTTGAACTTTATAGTTTAAAATTTGCTTTTTTTATTGTTACTAATTTTACAATAGTAATGATTATTAGCTTTTTCCCACCCAAATACCAACCAGGCACAGTCCTGTTTATCCTCCAAGATCAGATGCTTTCAGGTGGTATGACTAAGCCAGTGGTTCTCAACCTGTGGGTCACAACCCTTTGGATTAAAATGACCCTTTCACAGGGGTCACCTACAGCCATAGGTGGATTAGAATGACCCTTTCACAGGGGTCACCATCAGAAAACAGACATAAAAACAATTCATAACACTAGCAAAGTTGTAGTTATGAAGTAGCAATGAAAATACGTTCGTGGTTGGGGGTCATCCCAACATGAAGGACTGTGTTAAAGGGTTGCAGCATTAGGAAGGTTGAGAACCACTGCTCTAGACAATGATTAGCTTTCTTATAGTAAAACTCCAACTATTATTTTTCCAAAGTATTTTCTCTGGAGTAGATTAATATCAACTATTAAGTGAGGTAAGGTGATAAAATTATGCCCTGCTAATTTCCATAACTCAATAAATAATGTACAAAGCACCTGTGCTGAGATGGGCTAAGGGAGTGTGAAGTTAAGCAGTGAATTGGACAGATGGGATCCCCACCTTTGTGGGGTTCATATTCAGACAAGTTATCTCACAGTAAGATATTGAATAGTTTTCTTACTACTTGAACATACTGCTCTGTTAGGATATAGCTAATATAGTATGTACAGTGATGGGCTGAAAAAGAGCAAAGTAGCTTGTTCATGTATACTCATCCATAAAATTATTTTTATATGAACACAAATGTATCTTGGGATTCAATTCTCAATTAAAATC
>CABHPH010000356.1:9244-23941 GCA_902168325.1 Peromyscus nudipes | reverse complement strand
CGCTGCTCTTCCAGAGGACCCAGGTTCAGCACCACATGGCTAGTCATAGCTGTTTATAACTCCCATTCCCGGAGCTGATGCCCTCTTCTGGAATCCTTGGGTACTGCACTCATGTAGTGTGACTGCACTCTCACACACACCTAAGAAAAGAATCATTATGCTGAACTCCATTAATCTGTGCCATGTTACTGGTCATTTTAAAACTTATTATTTTCGTTGCTACCGCATAACTGTAATTTTGCTACTGGGATGATTTGTCATGTGAACATCTGACATGCAGGACATCTGAAATGCCACCCCTGCGAAAGGGTCGTTTGATTCCCGCACAGGGGTCGCGACCCACAGGTTGAGAACCACTGCTGTAGCTCCTGACTTTGGAGCTTTAGCCTCTGTCATCTGGGCTCGTTGATGCCTTTCTGATACGTGTGGCCCCTAAAGAGAAAAACTGCCCTGATAATTCCAGCAATGTCAGGAATATTACCAGGAGAGATGAGAAATGTCGGAGACTCAGCGCTTATAACTTAAGCCGGAGTTCTTACAGCATCATGTGGGGGTGGAGCGAGCAATGACGGATCCTCGGGCTCACGCCTCCTGCCATTTGGCTAGTTACCCAGCTCCCCCAGAACGTTTGTTAGCCAAAAAGCAAATCCCAAAGGGTAGCAAACACTACCGAGTCTTCGCAGTGTGCCTTCTCCTCCACAGGTGACAAGCATCCACTCTGTCATTCTGTTGACAGAGCAGTACTCTGAGGCAGATGTTATTGGGACTATCTTAACAAAGAGGCCAAGTGACCTAAGATGACACTGATGTTAGGTGGGAAAAGGCCTTTCACCTTCGAGTATAGTAACGTCGCTGTTTACATTCAGCCGTTTTCTGTCCTAATCAACCTCCTTCCACCGGTGTCCATCGTGGGAGGTGCTGTCGGCTTCTCTAGCTCTGTACTGGATAAATGTATTGATCCCATATTTTTTTCACTAGAAGCCCGCTTGCAGGGCTGCACGATGGACATGAGTCGTTGATTCCAAACCCCCTGGATTTTGCACCTTCTGGGAAGTGTCTGGGGATCCCAGCACTGAAGTTTATTAATTTCCTTTCATTCAGAAATTTGCACAGAAACCGCTTGACCTGGCTTTAGCTTCTACAGACAGCTTTTATTCGATGGAGTACCATGCACCAAGGCTGCCTCCAGCGTCGTCGACTGATCTCATTTCTTTTTCAATCTGCTTGTCTGGGCAGATGTCCCAGCTCCGAAAAGATTAGCATCTTAATGGACAAAGTAGTTGGAAAGACCAGTGCAGATTTTTAAAACCCTTCATGCCCAGGGAAGAAACAAGAATTCTGTGAGTGCGTTTTGTCATTCCCCGAATACACTGCCCCAGTTTCTCTCTTTCTTCATTAAACTCTGGTGAGCTCTTGTATTCTTCCTGGGGCCTGGGGTCATGCCTGTGCCTGTTCCTGTTCCACAGAAACTTCCATCCAGAGGTGCAGCCCTGCCCTCCCAGGTGGGGACTGTCATGATCTTCAAAAGAGGTATTGTGCCCCACAACGACATATTGGTCCTAACCCTCAGCACCTCAGGTTTCTGGCCTCATTTGGAAATTATTATTATGTAATTGGCTAAGATGACCCTAGAGCAGCCATTCTCAACCTCTGGGTCTCGACCCCTCTAAGGATTGAATGACCCTTCACAGGGGTCACCTAAGACCACCGGAAAACACAGTTATTTACATTATGATTCATTACAGTAACAGAATTACATTTATGAAGTAGCAACAAAAATAATTTTATGGTTGAGGGTCACCACAACATGAGGGACTGTATTAAAGGGTCGCAGCGTTCAGAAGGCTGAGAACCACTGTCCTAGAGTGAAGGTAGCCCTAAGTGACAGGTCCTCTGAGGAACGACAAGCATGCCAAGTTCGTGGGTCAAGGAGGTGCAGACTGGAGTGATGGATCTGCCAGCCCAGAACATCAAGGATCATCCGCCAGAAACTGAGGGAGCAAGGTAGGATGTGTGGGTGGGGGTGGCTGGCCTAGTTTGCTTCTCTGTTGCTGTGGGAAAATACTGATCCAAAGCAACTTGGAGGGGAAAGGGTTTATTCGGCTTACACTTCCGGTTCATAACCCATCGCCCAGTGAAGTCAGGGTGGGCACTGAAGGCAGGAACCACGGAGGAATGCTGTTTGCTGGCTTGTTCCCTCGCTTCTGTTCAGCTGCCTTTCTCATACCGCCCAGCACCCCCTGCCTAGGGATGGTACCGCCCACAGTGGGCTGAGCCCTGCGACATTGATTAGTAATACAAAACATGCCACACAGACATGCTGATAGGCCAATCTGATCAAGGCAATCCCCCCAACCTGAGACTTCTACAGAGATAGCTCTAGGTTGTATTACGTTGACAGCTGAAGTTAACCAGGAGACCAGCTAAGGCCCGGCTTTCAGATCTGCAGACTCTAGGAGTATGAGACTCCTTGGGGGTCCTTTACAGTCATGTTGTTTGCGTTATATTGTCTTAGCAGCCACACAGCCAGTCCAGGTGAGCAATGCTGCTTCATTTCTACCCTGACAGGGTCGTCTAGCCCCTCAGGTCAGCAGGCCCTGCTTCCAGAGCCGCCTCCTAGGCCACTCCAGCCTTCACACTGTGAGTCACTCCTGGTCTCAGTGAGTGTGTTCCACCCCCTAGTACTCTGTGAACTCTTGCTGGGGCACAAGGAGGCTAAGGAGCCCAGCCTTGGCCAGGGGCCTGGGAGAACAAGGCTGTAATATCCTGTCATAGGTCTCAGGTGTGAGCGAGGGCTCAGTCCAGTGTGGTGGCTGAGAAGCATGGAGGGGGGGATGTCAGGTGAGGGAGTGTTGGGGCTGTCTTTTCCATCTGTGGACGAACCCATCTTATGGCCTTCCCCTCAGCCGTGGCAAAGGTCTCAGGCCAGGGCTGTGCTGGCTGCTACCATTCAGGTGACAGGTGATTCTTCTAGTCCACCTCCTTGGGTGGGGTGAGGCTGTTGGGGGTGCGCGGCCTCATGAGAAGAGGTCCTGGGAAGTATGGTGCCTCTGGCTGGTTCTCAAGGACTCTGGGGGCAGGAAAACTGTCACCTCCAAGCTGTGCAAAACCCTTGGCACAGTGACCCAGGCTGTGTGGCAGGGCAGACTGCCTTCTGTTTTGTGTGCGTCCCACTGTCCCTTGCCATTTACTCATTTCAGACAGTTACTAGCCCGTGTGTGTGTGTGTGTGTGTGTGTGTGTGTGTATGTGTGATGTATGGGCATGTGATATGTATCTGTGATGTGTGACGTTCATGTAACGACTATTGTTGTGGGTGTGGTTACATGTATGTAATGTATGATGAGGTATGGGTGTGTGGCATGTATATGTGAAATGAGTGTGTAGTGTTGCATGGTGCCTATGGGATATGTGTACATAATGCGTGCAGAAGATGTGTAGTGTGTATAATGCCTGAGATGTGTGTATGTTGTTGATAAGTTTTTTGCACACTGAAGGCTTCTCTGCTGATGCAGCAATCCAAATTAAGCCGAATCAGACCGAATTGGAAAAGCCCAGGTTTAACGGGTAAAGCATTTCCAGGTGATTCCCTGGCCCCTCAGAGAGGAGACCGGGACAAGAGACCAGAAGAACCACGCGTCTGTTTTCTGGGATGCAGCTTATATACCCTGTGGGAGTGGTCTTGAGCCTCTCTGGGGGAGGAGCTGTGCTTGGCGGGCTTTGAAGGAGCAGGTTTGGGGAAAGAGATGGGGGAGGGGAGTTGAGATGGACCTTCCACCAGAACATTTCCAGACTCTTTGGGTATAGGGATGCCAGGGTGCCAGGGTTTGAGGTGGAGCTCCCACCCAAACAGTTGTATGATGCATGTGGTATATAGGAGATAAGTGATGTGTACATACATATGTCATACGTGTGGTACATGTGTATATAAATTAGTGTGTTTTATGAGTATTCACTGCACTGATTTCTGGTGGGAGAGTGTAATCATGGGTGCTGAGCTGGATGGACTTGAGGAGGCAGGCAGGCTATCAGATGGAACCCCAACTTTTCCTGCCCCTCACAGCCCAGAGCCCCCTACCTGCCTCCCTTACAGCATCTTCCACATTCAGGAAGAATCCCTGTTTCTCTGTTGGCTTGACAGCAGGGCCATAGTGTGAAGTAGAGCCTGGTGCTGGGTGGCAGTCCACAGGACTTAAGCCTGGCTCATATGGACTAGGCCTGGCTTCTCCTTTTGTCCAGGATGGTGCTGCCCAAGTGCATCTGGGCTTGAGTGTTCTGGGGCCAGCACAGCATGCAGATGGCTATTTCCCTCACCCACACAGCCATTGTCCTGCCAGCAATGCTGGCTGCCACAGATAAACATCACATATTCCAGAGGCTGACCGGAAGCTAGAGGTACCATGGCTTTCCAAAGCCTGTAGACTACGTCTGTCTGTGAGTGGCTGTGCCCAACTTTAGAAGAGACTGGAGATCTTCGATACTGCTCATGCAATGCCACTATTCAGCCAGCACCTGGGTGCTGTTGTTTGTCATTAGTGGAAACTTGTAAGCCATTTGTACCTAAACTCTGTGAGCACAGAGAAACAGAGGACTATAGCAGATGTTCAGAGAACAGACACCGGGAATCCTGCTAATGTAAGAACAGTAGCAGGCCTGGGGTGATGACCGTCAGCAGCAAAGTCTTTGTCCTGCAAGCATGAAGACCTGAGATTGGTGACTGTGGCGGTTTGAAAGAAAATGGCCCCCAAAGGGAGTGGCATGATTAGGGGGTGTGGCCTTGTTGGAGGAAGTGTGTCACTGTGGAGGCAGGCTTTGAGTTCTCACATATGCTCAAGCCACGCCCAGTGAGACAGACCACTTCCCATTGCCTTTGTGTCAAGATGTAGGACTCTCAGCTCCTTCTCCAGCACCATGTCGGCCTGTGTGCCGCTGTGTCACACCATGATGATAATGGACTGAACCTCTGAAAATGTAAGCCACCCCAATTAAATGTTCTGCCTGTATAAGAGCTGTCATGGTCATGGTGTCTCTTCACAGCAAACAGAAACTCTAACTGAGACAATTACCACAATCCATGTTTTTTAAAAATGCGTGGGTATGGTGGCATGCACTTATAATCCTAGTGCCAGGGAGACAGAGACAAGACACTTGGGACTCTCTGTCCAGCTAGCCTAGCATATTTGGTGAACTCAAGGCCAGTGAGAGACTGTGTCTCAAAAACAAGGTGAGTGGTTGTGGTGGTTTGAATGAAAATGGCCCCCACAGACTCACAGGAAGTGGTATTAATTGAAAGGATTAGGAGGTGTGGCCTGGTCGGAGGAAGTGTGTCACTGGGGGTGGGCTTTGAGGTTTCAGATGCTCAAGCCAGGCCCGGTGTCTCTCATTCTCTCTTCCTGCTGCCTGTCAATTTGGATGTAGACCTCTCAGCTACCTCTCCAGCACCATATCTGCTTACATGCTGCCATGCTTCCCACCTTGATGATAGTGGACTAAATCTCTGAACTGTAAGCCAGGCCCAATTAAATGGTGTCCTTTATAAGAGTCTCCATGGTCATGGTGTCTCTTCACAGCAATAGAAACCCTAACTAAGACCATGGTTGATCTCTAGCCTTCATATACATGAGCCCCTGGACATACCCATGCATCTGTATACACCCAAGACCACATAAGATGCATATGTATGTGCGTACACACACACACACACACACACACACAGAGAGAGAGAGAGAGAGAGAGAGAGAGAGAGAGAGAGAGAGAAAGTAACACATTCTAAATTTATTAAGTACTGGCTATGTACCAGGCCTGTCACTGGACACCTCTGTCACTAGGCAATGGCTCCTATTCTTTAACTCCGTTACACAGTTGGGAAGCTGGGAGCGACAGGTGTTAGGTGGCTTGCCTGCAGTATGCACCTGTCAGTGACTGAGCTGGGTCAGGAGGTCCCCCTGGATTGTTAGTGATGGCGTGGCTTGTCTGCTGGGCCTGTCCCGAGCAGCCATTGTCTGTTCTCTTCATACTTGTATTTCACCCAGGCTAGGGTTTCTTGGTGATCCCCAAAGCCGGGAACTGTATGTACTAGGAGGTGACTCTGGGGTTTCTTGGGGTAAGGGCTGTTCACCACACAGGGAGCCGAGGGATTCCAGGAAGAGCTTTCTGAAGGAGGAAGACACAGCGTTGTAGAGGACTGGGGTCACTGCCGAGCTGATGTAGAAGAGCGTGTTGGTCACCAAGTAGAAGTAGTGGTAGAAATGGTAGAGTGTGCTGGAAGGGAAAACCAGGGGTCTGGTTAGAGGCTGTCACCTCCTCACAGTACCTGCAGGTCCTGCAGTAGAGCTCCTGTCCCCTCCAAAGTACCGGGCGTGCAAGGAAGGTCTTTCTATTGATGAGACACATGATGGAAACAGTACAAATTTCTATCGTTGCCCTTCCCTGCATCCCACCCAGGCTCTGTGACTTCCCTGGTTGTGATTGCTGATCATCTGTGTAGCAGATGTCACGCCTGATGGCAGAGGCTACCCACCTAGGTCAGTCAGTGAGATGCTGGGAGCCCTGTGCTTCGTGGCGTAGTCAAAGAGATGCAGCTTTACTAACAAGGGAAGCTTTTTGTTTCTCAGAAGTCATGCTCCCTATGACAGAGAGTCTCTGCAGTGGTTAGGGTTTGGCATGTGCTCCTTGTGGGGGTTTGAATGTAATCGACCCCCACAAGCTCATAGGGAGTGGCACTATCAGGAGGTGTGGCCTTGTTGGAGTAGGTGTGGCCTTGTTGGAGGAAGTGTGTCACTGTATGGGTGGGCTTTGAGGCCTCACATATGCTCAAGCCACACCCAGTGTCTGAGTTCACTTCCTGTCACCTGCAGATCAAGATGCAACTCCTTCTCCACTCTCAGTTCCTTCTCCAGCACCATGTCTGCCTGCACGCCACCATGTCCCACCATGGTGATAATGGACTAAATCTATGAACTGTAAGCCACCCAATTAAATGTTGTCTTCTATAAGAGTTGCTGTGGTCATGGTGTCTCTTCACAGCAATAGAAACCCTCACTAAGACAGGATCAAACACAGGGCTTTGTACATGCTAGGCAAGCATTCTACCAGTTGAGCTGTGTTTCCAGCCCATGATTTTTCTCTTCTCTAACTTTAATAAGAGAGGGTTCACATCCTATTCTCCATGCAGTTTTTATTAGACCATGGAACTATGCTGTGTCTTTCTCTTTCTTCTGGTAATAACATGGCCTTCTCTGCCCTCACTGGGCTGCAGGCATTGGTCTGTTCTGATGTCAAGATGCTCATAGCCCTGACTATCCACAAGGCCTGTCATACTCATGGCCTTACCAGGTCAGGGAGGTTTCTAGAGAATAACCTGATCTTGACAGGCATGACATAAGTCTCTTATCCCAGTCCTTGGAAGACTGAGGCAGGAGGATTGCCATGCATGGGTACTAAGAAAATATTAGGTCAGCTAAGGCAATACAGCAAGACTTGGTCTAAAAACAAACAAACAGGGCTAGTGAGATTGCTCAGCAGTTAAGAGCACATACTGCTCTTCCAGAGGTCCTGGGTTCAATTACCAGCACCCACACAGCAGCTCACAACTGTCTGTAACTCCAGTTCCAGGGGACCCGACACTCTTACACAGATATACATGCAGGCAAAACACCAATGCACATGAAATAAAAATAATTTAAAAACAAACGAACAAACAAAAGAATCCCACAATGCCTTGTTCCCCACCTCCAGGTGGAAGATTGTGAGAACCTGAGCAGGACCAGATAGAGTATAGGCCAAAATATCCAGAAAATTTGAGCTGAGGGCCCATTGCCTGGCTCCAGGCCAGCCCAACAGTCCCTTCTCAGGCCAGGCAGCCTCAGCACACTTACTCAGTCCACCCATCATCCGGGATATAGCAGTACATGAGCCTGCGGGCATGATACGGCAGCCAGCAGATGACATACACAGCCACGATGGCTCCTGTAGGACAGTGGGAAAGAGAGAGAGAGAGAGAGGGCACAGCAGACAGAAAGCAAACATGTTCTCAGTTACAACATCATCCGGGGAGGAAGGTGCCCAAGGCGACACCAGCAATTCCTGTGACCTCTTCCTGGAGCCAAAGGACGGGAAGAGAACTTGAGTTATTGCCTATGAACTTGCCCTGACCTTGGACCCAACATGCTTCCAGAATCTTCGGTTGACTACTGGAATACACTCCCAACTCAGGGCTGGATATTCCCACCTGAGTGACTACGTGGGCCGCATGCTATAAATGCCTTTTGGACTCTGCAAAGCTTGTCCTGAAACTCTTCCTTCTGGATGGACGGTGGTACCATCATCAGGTCATCAGGCCAGCAGCCAGAACATTGTTAGTTTTCTGTCCTTTCACATTTTGCCTTTTAATGGGCTCTTCTTCAGCAACTGTCCACTCTATCTCTTCCCCGTCTCCACTGTGGCCACCCTATGCATCTCCTCCGCACTGGACTCTAACAACCTTCCCTCTCCTCCCAGGAGCAACCACCCACATATAACCCAGTGTGGCCCCTGCAGCAGTACCCTGGTAGAAACACAGAATCGTTGGGTTGGAAGCTCCTGGCTGGGCCCAACGTTCTGGCTTTTACAACATTCTAGATCATTGCCGTCCACCCTGAAGTTTGGGAGCACTGTTTAGCCCGTTTGCTAAAGAGCCATGAAGGGAACAGATTGTCTAGACATTGGCTCTTGGAACTTCCGCCCAGCAGCTCTAGAGTGAAGCCTGACACAAACTGGAATACACTCCCAATTTAGGGCTAGATATTCCCACCCAGCTGACTTTGTGCTGCTGGTCACCTCACGGCGCACTCAGCTCTTAACGTCTTTTCCTGCAAGGCTGTGCATGATGTTGCTGATGTTGCGGAGATCCGATCCTCCCAGACCTCAGCGAGTGCCCAGATTTCAACTAGGGCGTGATGGGTGCAGGGAGAGACCTGTTTTCCTGTGCCTGTAAAAGGGTCCCTTACAAGGCCAGATTGTTCCAGATCCTTACAAAGGCAAGCCAGTAAACAGATGTGCTAGAGGGAAATGGGATCCGGGGACCCAGCCAGTCTGAGAGTCCACAATCGCCAGACTGAAGTCATTCACTGTAGCTACTTCTGGCCTTCTCACACAGCCCAACTCTCTGAAACAGAGCCAGGTCTCTGCCTGTCCGGGAAAACTACTCCCTGGACGGGTCTGTACTTTCATGCATAGAACTCCACTTGTTTCTTTTAACGATCCCATTGTGCTTTTGAGGGAGAGCTATGGATGAACGTACAGCCCCTCAGAGGTACAGGGAAAAGGAGACCTGGAGAGGGGCAATAGCTTGCCAAGGTCATCCAGCTAGGGACTGATAGAGGAAGCCCTGGGACCCGGGATCCTCTCCCTCAGAGTACTGTGGCAGAGTACTTAACTGAGAACCCGGGCGCTGTGCTGGAGACTGCGGATCTGGTTGGCATCCTTGTGTCTCACCAGGCTGGCCTGGACCCCCAGGGACAGGGTCTTTCTCCATGCGATGAAGCCCAGAAGGCCTTCCTCACTCAAGAGCTCCAGGCGGCTAGGCATAGAGTTGACCTGGGCAGAAGCTGACGGTACCTGGGAGTAGAGGGCCATCAGGTGGTTGACAGTGACCCCATTCAGGAAAGCTGTGAGCGCCAAGGGGAGCACGAAGGATACCAGCACATTCACCTGTGAAGGCAATTCCAAGCGTCATGGGGGCGGTACCAAAGGCCTGTGGCTCTGGTCATCAGGTTTACTCTGAACTCAGAATCTGCACCAGCAAAAGTGGGGGACAGAAAGGCCTGGAAGGTAAAGCTAAGGAACATCGCAGAGCTGTGATGCCACAGTGCAAACCCAAGGTCACAGAGAAGAGCCCAAGGTCACAGAGAAACCATTCTTCTCCGTGGACAGGAGACAAAAACTCATTCCAAAGAGAGACGTCACTGTGAGTGCCCCAGCCTGCTTTGCAGTCTTTATGTTCAAACAGAGTCTTCAAATGGCTCCCACCGGCTGGATACCTTCATTTTAAAAGCACAGTCCACAAGCCAGGTCATGGTAGTGCACACCTTTAATCTCAGCACTCGAGAGGCAGAGGCAAGTGAATCTCTGTGAGTTTGAGGCCAGCCTGGGCTACAGAGCGAGTTCCAGGAAAGTCAGGGTTACAGAGAGAAACCCTGTTTCAGCAAACAAACAAAGTCACATTTCATGGGCTGGAGAGATGGTTCGGTGGTTAAGAGCACTTGCTGCTCTTGCAGAACATCAGAGTTCTGTTCCCAACACCCACAGTGGGCAGCTCACAACGACCTGTAATTCCGGCTTTAGGGAGTCCTATGCCCTCTTCTGGCCTCTGTAGGCACCCGCACTCAATGTGGACATAACCATATACCCAGACACAGACACATGATTAAAAGTAAAATAAATCAGTTTTTAAAAATCACGGTCAGAAGGCTGCGGCAAGTGTAGGCTCTGGAGGAGCCTCTCAGTCTGCCCAGGAAGAGCAGTTGCAGTATCCAGGGAATCTATGCTGGGGCTCCACGGGGTCCCAGAGTGAAGTGGGGACCCCTGGAGATACCCAGGGCAAAGACAGCAGGGGGTGGCTTGTGGCTACTCTCTTCCCACTCATCCTCTCAGTGATTGTACTCGAGGCCACGAGGCCACGTGGGCAGCGCCTGTGGGTTCCACCTGTCACTCATATGTTAATGGGGGGACTTCATGGGGGGGCGGGGGGGAGGAGAAAAGGCTGCCTGAGGCTGTGGGATAATATCCACAGGTGGTCCATGCTCAGTGGGAAGGAAAACTGGAGCTCAACCCTCTGGAGCATAGCAGGAATGGGAAGTGGGGGGACATGGGCTGAGAAGCTGCTGTGCTGTACCCCGGCACATTCACAGGCTCACATTTAATTAGTCACATGATACTGGCGCCGTGTACCCGGGCGTGTGAATACCACCCTAGTAAACACCCTTAGGGACAAAACAGGGACAAAGAACAGTACAAAGGGTGTTCTGGGAGCCAGCACACCCTCAGTTCTGACTCAGGGTGCTATTCTTCCTTGCCACCCTTGTCCTGAATCCTTCTGTAGGCTGAGATTTCTTCCTGTGTTTGTGCGACAGAGTCCCGACTAGAACCCTCCAGCTTCCCTCCACCCACTCCCTCCCCTGTAGTGGCTGAACTCTCAGTCTAGAAATGGATGGACATGATGTTTCAAATGCCAAACTCTTTTTAAAGCAAATCCATTTCAAACAAACCATTGTTAGGCATTTGGTCCCCCTTTTCCCCTATTCAGGGAGAACGTGGGCCAGATAGGGATGAAGCAGCCTCACGGAACACGGTTAAACAGGGCACAGTTGGCCCCTTCCCATGCTTTCTCCTGATTCCTCTTGGGTGAAAAGAAGGGGGCGAGTGTCCTCTCTCCCTACCCAGCAGACCCAGCTGACACACTCGGGTGAGTGCAGAGGAAGAGGGGAAGCTTTGCGTCAGGGGCTGCAACCTTGTACTGTGGCGGGAGAATAGGGTGGGGAGAGAGAGGCATCAAGATTAAGAGAAACCGATCAAGATGAGAGAAACCGAAGACAGAGAAAGGCCGGTGACCCTTTCCAATGGCTACATGGGAGGGACAGAGCATAGAAAAGTTACAAATGGGGAAGAAGCAAATCCAGAAGTATTTCACGGGTTACGATCACATAGCCCTAGTGTTTGATCTGAATCAGTGGAAAGGTCCCTGTAGTAGAGTATAGGTAATTGGCAGCTCTGATGGGTTAAGCCCCCTGCCTGGAGGGGCTGCTTTAGTTTTTCTCACTACCCCAGCGTGTGTCCACTTAGGCTCACAGCGCATTTGAGCAGTGGCAGGGCAAACTCTGAGGGCCCTGGGTTACTGGAAACGTGAGACAAGTACTTGGGAAGTATTTGGAAAAATGCACTCGGAATTGCTGGGAGTGGATCACAGGCTAGGAAGGGAGGCAAGCGAGGAGAGGCCCTGGGAGCAGCGTGTTGAGGGAAGGCTTTGCAAAAATACAGCTCACTCTCAAGGTTAAGGAGGGTTGGAGAGGGAGAGAGCAAAGAAAGACTTGTTGACCTGAATGTCAGCGAGAGGCCAGGCAGAGCTAGGGAAAATGGGGAAGGAGGGAGGAAGCGTGGGAGAGGAGGGGCCAGGAAATGAGGCCAGAAACCCCATCAGCCCCCAGTAGACAGGAGCAGAGAAACGCCCCTCGATGTCTGAGAGACCCTTGCCAGAGCCACGTGGTTGGAGTAGCATAGGTGCAGAGTCTGATGGGACAAGAATGTGCACTTCATAGGCTCACCTTATGGTTCCTTTTTAAAAGAAAGGTGTGTGTGCGGTGCGCGCGCGCGCGCGCGCGTGTGTGTGTGTGTGTGTGTGTGTGTGTGTGTGAGAGAGAGAGAGAGAGAGAGAGAGAGAGAGAGAGAGAGAGAGAGAGAGGACAACTTTAGGGAGTGGGTTCTCCCCTTCCACTGTGGATCCCCCTTACCTGGATGAAGACCTGGAGTGTGGCGCGGCTCACCACTACGGTGCACACGCGCGAGGCGGGCTCGGGCTCCCCGTGGGCACTCTCCACCTCATGCTTCTGTCCCATGATCATCGCCATGGGCAGCGCAAGGCCCAGTGAGGCGAGCCAGACCAGCGACAGCAGGCGGCGAGTGCGGCGCGGGGTGAGCAGGCAGCGGGCGCGCAGCGGCTGGCACACGGCCAGGCAGCGCTCCGCGCTCAGGCTGGCTACGCTCAGCACCGTGGCGTAGGCGCACAGCTCACGCACGAAGTAGTAGCCGCGACAGCCCAGATCACCGAAGACCCAGGGGTAGTGGGACCACACGAAGTTGTACAGCTCCATGGGCACGCTGACCAGTAGCAGCAGCAGCGCCGCCAGCGCCAGGCTGAGCACGTGGTAGCGCAGGCGCCCGGGGCGCCCGGCCCGCGCCTTCAGCACCACGTGCACGGACAGCGCATTGCCCGCCGTGCCCAGCGCGAAGATGAGCGAGTAGAGGGCCGTGAACAGCACCTTGGCCCAGAGGCGCGTGTCCACGCCCAGCCGTGCGTCCAGGCTCAGCCCTGCGCTGGGGCTGGGCCTCGGGGGCCGCGGGCTGCCGGTCTCCATCACTGTCTCGTGGTGGCCTGCGCTCCCTCCCTCTCTCTGCCCAGAGCCTGGGCTAGCTGCCCGTTGAGCCAGCACCTCCTCCTTTCTGGGAACCTCCAGAGCTTGGAGGACACGCCCCTGAAGAGAGTTCCAGAGCAGCATCAGTCTTGAATCCCTCTTCCATTCGGCTCAATCCAGAATAGCACGTGGAAAAGGGGGTCCTTGGGGTTCACCTGGATAGCATCACTGATGAGCTGTGTGACCCACGGGCAAGTCTTTAAACCCCTCGGTGCTCACCTGCCCCTTTTCAGTTTTAAAATACCACCCATGATGCAGAATTTCTCTGCGGATTGAAAGCATGGTCCAAGCTATGGTACTGACAGACAGACAGATGTGGAGTTTGAGCTTTGAACCTCCGTCTGTTTCTTGTCTCCTCTTTGAACAGTCTGAGGAAGAGACAGCTCGGGGAAGGCTTTGCCAGGCTCCAGCAACTTTGCCAACCGAGTAACTGTCATTCAAGGGCTACCTCTGCTACAGTAATAACCTCAAGAAGGTGGCCGGTGCTCGCACCCCCCTGGTACCACACTATCCCACACCTTTGAGGATGTCACTCTCAGAGCAGAGGGAAGAATGTGTGTGAAGCATGTTTAAGAACATTTTACTGTGCTCGTTTATAAGCTCATGAAGAAACGAGAACTTTGGAACTGGAAAGCTTTCTAGAGGCCAGTATCTACTGGGAACAGAATTAGACCAACACCCAGGCCTCCTGGTGTTTTTGTTTTTGTTCGTTTTCTATTACAGGTTGTATGGCCCAGTGACAGTTAGTTTAGTTTTCTTCTGGATATATGTCCATAGCCACAATGAAACATAAATTTACTTTTCATGCTGCTCCTGCACGGGCATGCTTTTGAGGCTGGGAAAGTAACAGGGAACAATCCCATGGCTTTAGTTAAACCAGAAATTACAGGAGCCACCTGCATCTGTGGCCTGACAGTTTGAGGATAACCTGGTCTACATCGTGAGTTCCAGGACAGCCAGAGCCGCAGAGTAAAACCTCATCTCTAAAACAACAACAACAAACCCACCACCACCAACGGGAAGAGGATTTTCACCCTGCAGAGGCCAGAAATGGAGCCGGAGTCACAGTTGGTTGTGAGCTTGATATGAGTCCTGGGACCCGAACTTGAATCCTTTGTGAGGACAGTTGCTGACAAGTGCTCCTGACTGCCGAGCCATCTCCCCAGGCCCCTCTCCCTACACCGTTTCTCTAAGGTGCTTCGCCACAGAGATGTCAGGCCAGCCGACACAATCATGTAGTGTTAACACATCTTGTCACCATCCACAGAAGCCCTGGTGTGGGAGTCCAGTTCCACACTCAGCGTGTTGGGGGCTCAGAAGTCACTCTGTCCTGAGTGCAAAAAGCCAACCCAAAAAAACAACAACAACAAAAAAAAAACCCTGAAAAATTAACAACTGTTCTTGGGGGCAGTCAAAGAAACAAGGTCAAGGGTCAAGACACTGACCTCAGAGTTGGAGAGATGGACAAGCAGACACGGAGAAGTACAACATTCCAGGGCAAAAGTCAAAACAGCTTCTTTTCCATTTATTTA
>CABHPH010000355.1:61444-82050 GCA_902168325.1 Peromyscus nudipes | reverse complement strand
AACCTCTTCAGTCAGAAAAGGGTGGTGGGTGTTGAGGGGCGGGATCCTTGTCTCCCTTTTGAGAACACAGAAATGTCTTTGGAACCTTCCAACAGACTCCCTCTCCAGTCTCATTGACCAGAATTGTACCTCCTGCCTCCATGTCTAAACCAGTCACGTGGCACGGATCATGAGACAATACCTTTGGCTTATTTATCCAGAGTCGTCCCTAGAGGGCAGAAAAGGACTCATCCTTGTCAAAAGATATAAAGAGTAAGAAAAATCAAGGTTCTGTTAGCAAAAGCTGGAGGGGGCGCTCTGGGCAAGAAGCAATGACTACCATGCAGAACCCTAATCTGCCCAACCGGCTGTAGCACGGCCATGATTAATGCCTCTCAGCAGGTGAACATGGCCTTGTCCGCTGGAAAGATAACCATCATACTGACGCTTTGCCTCAGGATGTGGAATTCTTTTTTAAAGAGTTTTTTTTTCCTTATTTCAAGTTATATAGTTAGTTCACTGTGACTTCAGATGACCTCTCTCACCCAGGTGGACTTTACTGAAGAATCATTAAAAAAATAAAAAGAAAGAAAGAAAAAAAAGTTCTTACTTTGGAAGACAGCTCACCCTACCGGCTGACCTGAATTTTTTAGTTGAGAATTGAGCTTGTCATTAGTATTTGTCACACAGCTGTGCTTGCCCCAATTCCTAACCGTCTCCACACCCAGCCCCCACAGCCTTAAATTAAAATGCTTAATGAACTTCCCACTGGTGAAGAGGGGCTGTGGCTTTGTGCTCAAGCCCCTGGTAGCTCCCCGGAGCTCAGCTGCTTCCTAACTTTTGCTGAATAATGGCCGCCTTGACCTCACTTCTTGTGTGTCTGTGTTTTCTGGTTGAGTTTGATGTTACAGTTCCCTTTAGCAGCCAAGAGTTGGTATTCATCTCACTTTATGCATTGCTAGTGTGATCTACTTTGATTTTGGACACTTTTATTGTATTCAATTTTTTTTAATTAGTCGTGGTGGAGATCACACCCAATACCACTTCCGTACCAGGCAAGTACACTACTGCCGAGCTACTTTGCCAGCCCTGGAGGACATTTTAAAATGAAAAAGTTTGTATCAAGCATGGTATCGCACACCTTGAATCCCAGCACTCGGGAGGTGGATCTCTGTGAGTTCAAGGCCAGCCTGGTTTACAGAGTGAGTTCCAGGACAGTCATGGCTACAGAGTGAGATTCTGTCTCAGAAAAAGAAAACGAAAGAAGTTGGTTTGTTGCTTGGGCCTAGTGGCATACTCTTGTAATGACAACACTCAGGAGTCAGGGGCAGGAGGATGGCTGCAAGTTCTCTTCACTGAGAGAAGAGAGAGACTTAAGGAGAGGAGGGGAGGGAGAGGGGAGGGAGAGGAGGGGAGGGGAGAGAAGGAGAAAGGGGTGGGGATGCCAGTCTTCCTTCCCCATCACCCTGTTTGCTCAGTTCAGCTCAATTCACTCTGGATTTCTTCCTTTGGCAATGGGAGAAGTGA
Source organism: Peromyscus nudipes (assembly GCA_902168325.1). NCBI lineage: Eukaryota > Metazoa > Chordata > Mammalia > Rodentia > Cricetidae > Peromyscus > Peromyscus nudipes. The sequence goes on along the minus strand of CABHPH010000355.1, from coordinate 80,544 downwards.
CTGATGCCTTGGGCATTAGCATTCTGCACTGGGTACTTGGCTAACAACCAGAGCTGTCCAAATTTATGAGGACGGTAATGGAAATCATTTTCATTCTTGTGAGGTCTCATTATTAGCATCTCATTGAGCATTGTGTGGCTTTATAGAAGCAAATGTCATTTGTCATTAGATTAGAGGGATTTATTTGAAAGCGGTCTGTGACCTTTAGTTCTTTACAGATGAAGTGGTTTTGCCTGGCTGCCGCTCCAGCGCCAAGCTTGGACTTCCAGCATTTTGATTTAGGGCCATTTTTATGAGGCAGCCTTTGGCCCCGCTCACACTCTTGCTCTTCCTGTGTCATCCTGACATCAGGGTCAGCTCACGCTTGCAGGTTTCAGTCTGTGGGTTGCCGCCTAGGCCCTGGAACTTCTCACTGCATCTCCGCCGCCATTGTGCATCCGCTCCTGGAGCTTGTATCGCTTGACGTTGATTTCTTTTCAGTGGTTGCTAGGATACGTCGTCAGAATCCATTCACCCTGGAGAATCACAGCCAGCTTGAGTTCTTCTTGACTTCTCAGTATTGCAAAAGCAGGGGCAGTGTGAGCGCCCTATTCCGTGGGCAGGGCGTCACTGGGACTGTGGCTAGAGACAGGGAGGAGGCAGGACTTGTGCAGCTCACCTGTCTGCTGGGGTCTTCCTGTGGCTTCAGATCTGGATCAAACCGCCTCACTCCCCTTCACCTCTGAAGAAAGTCCAATAAAACGGCTTCTGTCAGATTAACCTTGAGCTCAACGTTCCTTTTGTTTGGAAGGAGTCTGGTGGAAGTCCCACCTCGGCTCCCTGCGTCCCCCCATCTCTTTCCCCAAACCCGCCCTTTCAAAGTCCGCCAAACACAGCTCCTCTCCCAGAGAGGCTCAGGACGACTCCCACAGGGGATATATAAGACTTGTGGTTCTTCCCGTCTTGCCCCCTTCTCTCTGTGGGGCTGGGGAATCGCCTAGGAGTGCTTTACCCATTAAACTTGGGCTTTTCCTGATTTGGTCTGAGGCTTAAAACTTACCACCTTTCCCCCACTCTTTCCCCTTTCCTTTCTTCCTTTCCTCTCCCACTTCCCCGTTTTTTGCTTGAAATTGAACCTAGGACCTTCTGCTATACCAACGACTACTTCCCCAGCCCCCCCAGGTCCCCAGTTCTGTTGAGTTCCATCCAACAGACTATGTAGGCATACTGCGCTATTTCTAGGCTACATCAGTCCACATGTGCACCTCAGCTCCACTTAAGATTTTCCTAAGATATTACTCATAATTCCTCAATGTCAGAGCCCATGCCTGTAAGTCCAGCACTTGGGGGCTGAGGCTGGAGGATCAGCAGTTCAAGCAACATAGCCAGTTGGAGGCCAGGCTGGGCTACACGATACCCTATGTCAAAAAAAAAAAAAAAAGCAAAAAAGCCCCCAAAACAAAACAAAAATGCTAGCCACAGTAGATATTTGTACATGGCAGACTTCAAAATGAAAATATTGAGTAGCAGAGGATCCTACATATCAAAAGAAAAATTAATGACCTCAATATTAGTTGTCTAAGAATGTAGCCCTCCCTGCAAGGAGAATTCTGAGCGCTTGTGAGAAAACTCCAAGAAAACAAGAGTCTTGTGACCTCAGTTTCTTCAGAACCGTGGAATTGTTCTTGGATTACGCTTTTGTGCCCCTCCCGAGTGTAGTGGATAGGACTGAGTTCACTTCAGATTATTCATGCACCTGGCTGTTGTTACTTGTTTGTGTGCCTCTATGGGAAAGACATGTTTTTACCTCATGGGGCTTGTCCCTGTGACTGGACACTTTACTCACGTGACTCCTCTTGACCCTCAGAGTATATATTGTCTGATGCTCTGAATAAGTTGGCTATTGCAAGACACTTTAGTCTGCCTTCATTGATCGGCTCCATTCTCCCAGGTCCCACCAACTCTAGAGCAGCAAACGATTAGTATTTATTATTGTTGTGTTGGGAATCTAACCCAGCACTGATGCATTGTAGGCAAGAGCTGTGCAAACCAGCTACACCCAGCCCCAGTATTTGTTCTTAAATGTCCTTCTCCACCATGCCCTCTATCTATCTATCTATCTATCTATCTATCTATCTATCTATCTATCTATCTATCTATCTGTCTGTCTGTCTGTCTGTCTGTCTGTCTGTCTGTCTATCTATCTATCAATCATGTATGTATATCTATCATCTATCTATCTATCTATCTATCTATCTATCTATCTATCTATCTATCTAGAAATATATATATCTGAGATTGTGTGTGTGTGTGTGTATTAGAAGCCTTGCTGTTTTTCATCTGTTACGGGCAGCTGAATACAACACTTAACTGGGGGGTGGCCTTGTGCCTTTTATGTAGGGACCAAAAGAGCTATCTCCTCTGGGCTCTTGGCAGCAGTCCACCAGCCGTTAACAAGCATTGGGAAGTTCTTTTATGTTATTTGTAGGTATCTTAGTTTGTTTCTCCTACTTTTTTTTTGTTTGTTTGTTTTTTGGTTTTTCGAGACAGGGTTTCTCTGTGTAGTTTTGGTGCCTTTCCTGGATCTCGCTCTGTAGACCAGGCTGGCCTCGAACTCACAGAGATCCACCTGCCTCTGCCTCCCGAGTGCTGGGATTAAAGGCATGTGCCACCACTCTCCTACTTTTTTTGGTCACTCTGTCTCTCTCTGTAGCAGGCTGGAGAACAGAAAGAGGAAGGCACCATGGGACTTCGTTGCTGCAGTGACAGGTTGACAAGCTGCCTTCCTCCTTGTCTGAAAGAGAATCCCTGGAGTAGGAACTTCTGATTCTAGACTCACAAGCCTCGGAAAGAGGGCATTTTTTGACTCAGCTGGATCCGTGGCAACAGCACTGGTGGCCATTCCTAGGGCCTGGGCAAGGTGCTAGCACCGGAGAGGGTGGCTGGTGGAGTGTGACCCCGAGAGAGTCTCTGCGGGTAACAATGGTGACATTCCCTCTGTGATGAGTGGAGCTTTACCTGGAGAAGTTGAAAGGATCCATTGTAGGTTTAGGATTGGGGTGGGGGTGCTGCCATGACCCACCCCTTACTAGAGTCTGAGCATCTAAAGATGCCCCTCCTGGGAGCAAGAAAACCCCTTCTAATCAGGAAGCACCAGAACAGCTCAGGGAGGTGGGGCTGAGCCTAGAAAGAGCCCGAGTGGGAAGAAGGGAGAGAGGCTGGCCCATCTCCCTGGAACCCCTTTCCTGCTCTGCTCGGTACTGTGTTTATTCGCTCCCTCATCCTTCAGGTACACACAAACTCATTTTCTCCTACAAAGGACGTGCATCTGCTTATGGGGACAATTCTAACATTGCTGGAGTTTAATAGAAGTATAATCAAAAATTAGCAGCAAGCTGGGCGTGATGGCGCGTGCCTTTAATCCCAGCACTCGGGAGGCAGAGGCAGGTTGGTCTCTGAATTAGAGGTCAGCCTGGCCTACAAAGTGAGTTCCAGGACAGTCAAGGCTATTATACAGAGAAACCCTGTCTCAAATAATAATAATAATAATAATTAGCAGCAGGTATACTCTTTAAGTAAAGCCCTCAGCTGTACTTTTTTTAACTGCAAAAGCAATAAATGTACATGGCAAAAAAATTAGAAGATATTAACAAAAGATTAAAGAAGAGTATTTAGAATTCTGTCACCCATAGAATAGTATTGTGAACATGTCAAAATACATCTTTTCATGCAAAATGTAAATTTTTCATAGAAACATCTTTTTCTATGCAAAATGTACTTTATTGTTTTTTTTTATAAAAGGTTGCGTCTATCTCAGTTTCTGACTTGTTTTCCTACTTACTGAAAAAAATACTGTGAATATCATGCAGTTTTCATTTTCATTTATGAGATCATCAATTGGATAAAATTTCATCATAAAAATATATCATAATTCATTTAAACACTTACCTCACTATTAGACAAGACTTTGAAATCTACTGTTACATTCAGACCTGTGGGGTGGGAAATTCTATTTAAACTCCAGACAGGGATTAAAGACCAATAACCCAGGAAAATCTATTGAACAATTTTCATTGTAAGAATCTTATAATTCTTTCCTGCACAAAAGAATGACTGTTACGGTCTGTGTTCCATGTTATATAACTTGTTAATGTTTCTAGCCAGGCTACTCTAACATTATTAATTACACCTCTTCCTTAACTTGAGAGATTTTCCCGTGAGTGCACAACGATCTGTCTTCTCAGGGCTCACTTGAACCAAAGTGACGTACTGAATGTTAAGTTTACTGCTGGGGTTCAGGAGAAAACCAGCCTGGTAATAAATACAGCAAAAACGTAACAGAACATTAACTCACCGATGGGGTGTGTGCACGACCTTCCAAGAACATTAGGTAGAGTATACAAGTGGGATCCATCTCTGGAGATTATTGTGTGAGTTGGTCTTCACTGTCTCAGCCACACCCTCTCTTCTAGCTCTCTCTCCCCCGCCCCCAACGAAAAAAGAGGTTTTCACTGTTTGTCTTTTCCTTTGATTTGGTTTGGAGCATATATTCCTTAAATCCCTCCTCTGCTGGAGCATCTGGCACAGGATGTTGGCTGCCCAGACTGCATTCCTGTCTCTTCACACTGCTGCCCTGCCCATTGGGGGAAACCCTCACCCCCCCCCATTTCCAACCATGTAGATTTTATGTGGTGGGCTTCATAGCCATCTCTTGGTTAGAAACTTGACACCTCTTCTCCTAGATACAGTGTTTGCTTGAAAGGTAGGCACGAGACTTGGGCTAGTCCAGTGGAGATTCTTTGATGGGAATTCTGGGACGCGGGCTCCTTCCTTTCCTTGTTGGCACCAGTGTGAAGATCATAAATGTGAATGCCTTCCCATCTCTAGAGCCACTGGTTGGCATCTTTCACAAAAGGACGCAGGCTTTGGATGCAGAAATTAGAGGTGAGAAGACCCTGTGAGCTTGGGTCAAGCTCAGCCTAAATCAATCAATGTTTGGAAGAAAATATATTCCCCAGCCTTAACCAGGAGAGAAATGCAAATCAAAACTCCGCTGGAATTCCATCCTGCCCCAGCTGGAAAGGCTTTCTTCAAGGAAGCAGAGGACAGTAAGTATTGGCAAGGGTGTGGTGGGGAAAGCATAGCCTACTGGTGGGGACAGAAATCAGTACAGCCACTGTGGCTCAGTATGGAGGCTCTTCAAAAAGCTGAAACTAGAATGGTATGGTCGAGTTATACTGTCCTTGTGCATATCCGAAGGAACTGAGGTCAGCATACAAGAGGGACATGTGTGTTTATCCAGGCCACTGTTGACAGCAGCCAAGTTAGTCTAGGTGCCCATCAATGGATGAATGGATGAAAGTGCAGTATATGTACACGATGGAGTTTAGTTCAGCAACAAGGAAGAAGACGGTGCTCTTGCAGGGAAACATGCATATCTGGGGGTCCTACATAAAATATGGCAGGCTCAGAAAGTCAAGATCACGCGTTGTCTTTCCTGTGTATGATCCAGACTTAAGGTAGAGGTGGACAAAGGTCAGGGAAAGTGGGATCAGAGTACACGATGTACCTGAGTACATATATGTCCCGGTGAAGCTCACTACTTTAAAATCAATTTTACATGTCTTTATTTTTAATGTGTATGAGACATGCAAGTCTGTGCTCCACCTGTGTGTGAGGCCCAAAGAAGTCAGTGGAGGGCGTCTGGTACCCTGGAATGGGAGTTACAGACAGTTGTGAGCTGCCGTGTGGGTGCTGGGAGTCGAACCTGGGTCCTCTGGAAGAGCAGCCAGTGCTCTTACCTGCTGAGCCATCTCTCCAGCCGCACACTTATTTATTTTGTGTGCTGATGTGTGTGTGTGTGTGTGTGTGTGCGCGCACGCGGTGGCACATGTGTGGAAATCGGAGGCTAATTTTTGGTTCCACCGTGTGAGTCCAGTGATTGAACTCAAGTTTTCAGGCTTAGTGGCAAGTGCCTTTATCTGCTGAACCGTCTTGCTGGCCCCACAAACTCATTATTTTATCCAATTAATATTCCCAAATTTATAACAGAAGCAAATAATTGAAAAAATTTGAAATCCTCCCTAAAGTCAGTTGTCGTTTGCTCTTTAGAAATATGGAAACCAGTAAATTTTTTTCTAAGTCAGTTTGGGAAAAGTTTTCTAATTTTTTAAAAAGATTTATTTATTTGTTATGTCCATTGGGGATTTGCCTGCATGTATGTCTGTGTGAAGATGCCAGATCCCCTGGAATTGGAGTTACAGACAGTTGCGAGCGGCTGTGTGGATGCTGAGAATTGAACCTGGGTCCTTTGGAAGAGCAACCAGTGCTCTTAACCACTGAGCCATCTCTCCAGCCCCCCTCTAGTGTTTGTACCTAACTTAAATGAACTCATTCATAAGAAACTGTAGCAGAATCCTACATATCTTTTCAGTAATATCTTTCTTCGTCATCTTTTCTTCTTTTTTCTTCTTCTCCCCCTCCTCCTTTTTTCCCACAATTCTTCTTATAAAATGCCATGCTTTATGTATGTTTTTTCTCTCCCACAGGTCCTAAGCATTCATCCTTCATTTCTTTCCAAAGCCACCATGCTTTATGTATGTTTTTTCTCTCCCACAGGTCCTAAGCATTCATCCTTCATTTCTTTCCAAAGCCACCATGCTTTATGTATGTTTTTTCTCCCCACAGGTCCTAAGCATTCATCCCCCATTTCTTCCCAAAGCCACAAGCCCCTTTCCAACACATCTCCCCGCTAGAATGTTTATTATTGTCCTAATCTGATAATCCCAGGAAAAATTCAAGATGGTGCCTTGGTTATGTCTGGGAGCTTTGTGAGTGAAAGCTAAATTTTCTGCTTCAATTCTGTGATTAGTGTGGATGGATCTCTCGGTCTTGGAGGAGAGAAAACACCTTCTACCAGACTTCGGGAAATTGCTCCCATGGTTTAATCCGTTCCTGTATCCACATCTTATCCATTCTTCCCAGGTAATTCTGGAAAACCCTGCCTAGTACAAAGACTCCCGTTGGTTGTTTCTAAGCACCAGCTCTCCTTGGTGGTAAGTGTACTTCAGTTCCCTCTGGAGGGCTGTGGCCTTTCTCTTTCGGTCATGACGTTTGCCCCGTAGGTGGACTCTAAGTTACTATACGTCTTAACAAAGCCCACACACACGACTGCAAGGATAGGTGTGGGATAGACACAGCACCCCATTAAGGCTGAAGAGACGCACGGAAATATCTGCTCAAGTTTAGCTACACTTCAACCCATGTAGCTTATCTTCTGCAGCTTTCTGGAAGCTTCTTTTGCATCAGCCCCTGAAAGAAATCCCTTCTTTTCCTGTCCAGATCTCTGTTCTATGCAACACGCCTTTTGTTCTTTCTCAAGACTGGTACTAATGCAGAATTCATTCTAACCTAAGTTTGACCGGTTTACTCTGTAATACAAACCAGGGAGAGAAATAGTTTTTTATCTTGTGGGACAGCTCTAGTCAATAAGTAATAAGTCTCTGGTGATCTGTGAGGGGAAACATCCAGAAACTGACTCTGTTCTCAGCAAAAATGTGTGCAGTGATCACTTAGTAATGTCGGCAGGCTCTAGGGTGGCGAGTGCCTAGGTGCCTTGTGGTTTTGATGCTATTGGTCTAAATGAAGGTTGTCAGGCTCGGTGGTAACGTTCAGTTTGCCTTTCCCTCTGGGCCATTTCCCTGGCTCAGCTGTCCTCCTCTTTTGGGAGACAGGGTCTCAAGTGGTCCAGGCTGGCCTTGAACTCACCAAGTAGTGTTGAACTCCCAATCTCCAATCCTCCCGCCCCTACCCATCAGTGCTGGGGTTACAGACATGCGCCTCCACACTTGGCTCAGCTGCCCTCTTCTCTCTGGTTCTTTCTGTTCATGTGGGTTTATTCCTATTTTCTACGTGCTTTATTCCTTTCCAGTCATGCTGTTGAGATTTCAAAAGGTAGAAGGGATGAAAGCCCGCGTTCATTCTCCTTTACTTAACCATCAAGAATCAAAGGCGCTTTGATAAAAAAAAAAAAAAAAAAAAAAAAAGGCAGCCAGCATTGCCCCAGGTAACCCATCCCTTACAAGTTCCTGAAACACAGCAACTTAAGCAGAAATTAAATCTCCAAATCTTAATAGCTATTTTTACGGAAACGTGAGCCCTCAGAAACCTAATGCGCTCCAGGGCAAAATGTCTTTGCTCTAAAAGAAACAATAAATTCCATCCTAAGAAAAGAATCGCTCTGTTTCACGAGAACAGCCATGGTTCCGCGGGTTCGCAAGTGAACCCAACTCGATGTGGGCTCCTGCACCCCTCAGACCCGCATCCCTGCTTTATCTGCTGCAGGGATCTGCCGCTGGGGCCCTCCAAAAGATGCCAGCTCTGTGTGAGAGCCTGTGTTCAGAGGGGACGCTGGATCCCCCCACCCCTCTCCACCCCCTCCACCCCCCGCCCTCTCACCACCCTCGCCCCCACCCCCTCCCTTCCACCCCCCCCCCCATCTCGGTCTTTCTTGCTCTCTGCGGTGGTGTGGGAGGCTGTGACGTCACAGCAACAGTCACCGGCTGCTCTTGCCATTACCTCTCTTCTAATCAGCTGCCACCATGACTACAGAGCAAAACCAAGGAGACATGAGGGCCTAATTCATTCATCTGAAAATAGCGCGCCGGAAGCGCCAGTCATGGACTTGTTTACCTTGACATGATACATCTTGACATCTTTGGGAGCAGGACAAGCTGCTCTTTGGGATAATTTTCTTTAAATATCCCCAGACGTAGGCTCCCCAGACCTTCTCCTATTACCCCTCCACATCCAGACAGCTCACAAAGTCAATGATGATGGCATTAGAGTCCGTGGAAAGTAAAGCTTATGACTGGGAGGGTGTCGGCTCCTTCCACAGGAAAAAGAATACAGAATTGTGGGTATGAAATTGAGTGTGAAATTTAATATTTACTTAAAATGGAAAAGAAATGACAGCAAATTATAAAAATTTAAAATCTGACATGCTACAATAACTAGAAAGAAAAATATCTCTTTAAAAACATTTTTATAGCCAGGCAGTGGTGGCACACGCCTTTAATCCCAGCGCTTGGGAGACAGAGGGAGGCAGATCTCAGTGAGTTCGAGGCCAGCCTGGTCTACAGAATGAGTTCCAAGACAGCCAGGAATGTTGCACGGAGAAGCCCTATCTTGAAAAACAAAACAAACAAACAAAATTTGTTTTGCGTGTGTGTGTGTGTGTGTGTGTGTGTGTGTGTGTGTGTGAACACTAATGCTGCGGTGCCCAGGTGAAGGTCATCTCCCCCTTTATCACGTGAGCCTCAGAAATAGAACTCAGTGGTCAGGCTTGGTGGCAAGTCCCTTTCCCCACTGAGACACCTCACCTCTTCACCAAAATAATATCTTTATTACTAACTTCTTAATACACCTCTTTACTACTTTTACCACTATTTTTTTTTCTCTGAGACAGTCTCCTGCCTCAACTCCCCAAGTGCTGAAGTTACAGCTACAATGTCATTTCCTACAGAGGGATAATCCACTTTTTCCTGTAGTATGGGAGAAGTCTCTAAGACTTTCAGGTCTGGGAAAACTGTGAACATTTTCTAAATTATCAACCTGGGGACATTTTTATTAAGTTGGCTTTCATAAATGAACTCTAAGATTTCATATTTCAAGTTTACTTGTGTGGGAACTACGTTTGAGTCTCTTTGGTTTGATGGCCTTTGTGTTTTCTCCAGTTCGTTATCCATAGCCTCACTGTGATGATAGATGATAAATAACGTCTGTGTTTCATTTTAGATCACGAGGAAGTAGATTACCCAGCAGTGTCAAAGCCCGTTCCTTTTATGAATCACTGCTTTGGATGTCATTTTTAAAGAAAACACAACTGTTTGGGGAGGGGTTATGATTTCTAGTCTATGGATTTTACTGCGCATGTCCCCTTTTTCCTCCCAGCCACAGCCCTACTCACGTTATGAGCACCTCACTCACACGTGAACACTCTGGTCTACACGCCTCAAGCTTTACGCACAGCCTCTGACACACGGGCTTGGCCATCTCCTGGGGTTACAGTGGGCGATCCTACTGCTCTTGGAAGGTTTGGACTCCATGAAGAGGCCAGGTAGAACTCCAGAAGTGGGCTCCAGCTCACGTAAATAGGGAATTCTAGGATTCTGGGAACTCAGAACATAGGCAAGATCTGGAAGGGACACATTCTAGATGGTTCTAGATGGTTCCTTTCCTTGATCCTGTGGACTTCTCATCTTGATGGAGGGCACTTTAGAAGAAATGTCAGAGCTCAAGTCCTCATAAATCCCGGGCCCAGACTGGAGTTCCCCCTGTTCAAGTCCAAGCGTGGACTGTTTTCGTTTTATTCTAATCTTCAAAGTATTCCACCCAGCGTGAGGTGAGGTGTCATGCAAATTTTACTAAAACATGGATCTGTGTTGAAAACATTAGCGAGGTCCCCCCAGGACTTTGGAAAAGGTCTGAAGCTTAACCATCTCTGTTTTCATCGGCCTGCTTTTGTAGGAAGGGGCAAACCTCTAGTGATCTTTTCATCAGCCTGCTTTTGTAGGAAGAGGCAAACCTCTAGTGATCTGCCTGATTGAGTTAACACCAGAGACAGCCCTCAGATCTATTTATTTATTTAACTTGGAGACAGGATCTTCCTATGTGATTAAGGCCAGCTTTGAACTCTTCCTGCCTCCCCCCCCAAGTACTAGGATTACATCAGATTTAAACTTTCGTCCTCATTTAGAAGCCAAGCGTTAAGGCAAGCCCTGTAATGATGTCATCAGAGCCCGTCCCCTTTTGTCCTTTACTCTGTCCATAATGGCAGGGAGATGCCACCCACAGGGGACCTGGATGCCAGGGGGAGCCAGGTGTTTTTCTTTTCTCAGCCCGAAGCCTCTTCTCTGAGACTCTTTCTTTGGACAGACTTCTGCGCTTCGTGGTTCCAACATTTCATTAGGGGACCTTGGTCCCGAGGTCTTATAGCCACCGGCCCCCCCTTTTGTCCTTGCAGCTCAGTGGGTCTCAGTGGGAGCCACGTCTACCTGTCTCCCCCCCCCACACACACATACTCAAGGAATGTCTAGCAATTTCTGCAGGAGCGTCTGGTTGCTACAACTTGGGGGGGGCTCAGTAGGCATCTAAGTAGATAAAGGGGTGACATACAGGACAATGCTGCCCCTTTCCCAGCAAAGAATCATCCCACCCAAAACGTCGAGAGAGCCCACTCCAAGAACCCTGCTCTAGTGGGAAGGTAACAGTGACCCGCCAACTGTCATCCTCCTGTTTACTCATTGACCCTGCCAGTGCTCAGCTGTGTAACCAGTTCCCCGCGTTTAAATCCCTTTGTTTGAACACTTAAAAGTATTCATCCTGATTTGAGCATGACATAATGTATACACGGATGGAAACATCACATAGTACTCTAGAAATGTGTTCAATTCTTACGGACCAGTCAAATTTAAAGATAAACACTCGAGTCGGGGCGTGGTGACACACACCTTTGATTCTAGCACTCCCGAGTCGGAGACAGGCAGATCTCTGTGAGTTCGAGGCCAGCCTGGTCTACAGAGCGAGATCCAGGACAGCCAGGACTACACAGAGAGACCCTGTCTTGAAAAACCAAATAAATAAACAAATAAATAAATAAATGGACACCCTGTCTTAGTTAGGGTTTCTATCACTGTGACAAAACACCATGACCAAAGAGCAAGTTGGGGAGGAAAGGGTTTATTTGACTTACACTTCCATATCATTGTTCATCATCGAAGGAAGTCAAAACAAGAACTGAAACATGGCAGGATCCTGGAGGCCGGAGCTGATGCAGAGGCCATGGAGGGGTGCTGCTTACTGACTTGCTTCCCCTGGCTTGCTCAGCCTGCCTTCTTACAGAACTCAGGATCAGCAGCCCAGGGATGGCACCACCTACCATGAGCTGGGTCCTCCCCCAGTGATCACTAATTGGGAAAATGCCTTACAGCTGGATCTCATGGAGGCATTTCCTCAACGGAGGCTCCTTCCTCTCTGATGACTCTAGCTTGTGTCAAGTTGACACAAAACCAGCCAGCACACATTTGAAGGCTGGGGTTATAGCTCAGTGGCAGAGCACTTGCCTAGCATGGTTGAGGCGCGCGCACGCGCGCACACACACACACACACACACTCACAAGGTAGGGGGGGGGGGGGGGGAGAGAGAGAGAGAGAGAGAGAGGGTCAACCACCAAGACCTTTCAAAACACATTTATTATAATAAAAACACATTTGGTTAGTTTAATACCACTATAAATATAAACTGTAGGTTAATTTAAATCAGAGTAAAGTGGGATCTTTGGAGATTCTTCTAAATTTCATATTAGACTTAATTGCATAGAGTGCCATATTTTTTTTTTGTGCATGTTGTTATTCCTTTGCATAAAAATAAAGTTGAGGAGTTGGGGATTTAGCTCAGTGGTAGAGCGCTTGCCTAGCAAGCACAAGGCCCTGGGTTCGATCCTCAGCTCCAAAAAAATAAATAAATAAATAAAGTTGAGGTACTAAAAAGAAAAAGCAAAGAAAATGTATTTTGGTATCTTCCATGTTTGGGGGTATATCAGCTTCCTGGATCTTCCCAAACAAAAGTTGGATGGATTAAAACAATTTATTGTTTCCTTCCTGGGGTCTAAAAGTTCAAAATCAAGTGTTGGTAGGACTATGTTCCCTCTGAGGGTGCCAGGTGATATGACCTTCCAGCAGCTCAGGCATTCCTTGGTTTGTAAATGTGTCAGACCAATCCCCTGTCTTCATGGTGTTTCTGTGTGTCAGCTTCCCTCTGGCATGTCTGTCTGTGTCCAGCCATATTAGATTAGAGCCACTGACCTTTGGATTTAGAAGAAAAAAAATTCCACCTTTTGTACCCTACTCACTCATTTTTTTTTTTTAAAGACAGGGTCTCAGTATGACTTCAGACTTAGAGATCCAATTACCTCTGCCCTCTGAGTGCTAAGATTAAAGGTGTGTGCCACCAAGTCCAGTCTGACCTCACTTTTACTTAATTATTTCAAGGGGACTAGTAAATGGAAGTGGATGGGTGGGGATGTGCAAATATGAGCAAAGTACAATAATAGATATATGGAAATATTATAATGACACCAACTATTTTGTATACTAACTAAAAAAGTTAATGAAAAAAAAAAGACCCAATTTCCTCCTATAATTCAGGAGGCTGAAGCAGGAAGATCCCAAATTTGAGGCCAGCCTGGGCTATGTATTTTGGGACCTGATCTCAAAATAATAAATAATAATAATAATAAACCTAAAGACAAAAAATAAACAACAACATTAAAATCCTATTTCCAAATAAGGTCACAGTGTGAACCAATGGAGTTAGGACTTCACTACTGTAGAAGAGATACAGTTAAACTAATAACAGACACTACTAATATTTTGTGCCTTTCAAGGTACATTTTTATATTATGGGGATCTATATATACATTCAAATTCAGTAGATATATTTTAACTTTGATTTTCCTTTAAGAATAGTATGCTACTGAGCATCTCATTGTTATAGCAAAATATTTCTCCTATAAGGAAAAAAAAAAGATTGATTTGGGCTTAGAATTTTAGAGGCCACAGAACATAATTGGGGACTTGCTGCTTTTAGGCTTATGTTGAGGGGCCATATTATGAGTAGCATGTAAGGTTGAGCAAAGCTGGTCAACCTTGAGCCCACTAAGCAAAAGAAAATAATAAGAATGGGTGATAGTCAGGCCGGGTAGTGGTGGCACACGCCTTTAATCCCAGCCCTCGGGAGGCAGAGGCAGGCGGATCTCTGTGAGTTCAAGGCCAGCCTGGTCTACAGAGCAAGATCCAGGATAGGCACCAAAACTACACAGAGAAACCCTGTCTTAACCCCCCCCCCCAAAAAAAGAATGGGTGACAGTCTTACAATCTCCTTTGAAAACAAGCCCTATCACCTAAATAATTCCATAATCTCCAACCTTTCAAAGCTTCCCCCACCTCCAGATGTTCCACCCTGGGAGTAAGCCTTTAACACAGTGGTCCTTGGAAGACGTTCAGGATCCAAACTGTAGCAAACAGTTATGACTTCCATTTGAAACAGAAGTCTCTAGTGAATTTATCTAGTAAGTGCTTATCTAGTATCCAGAACAGGCTAGGCATTGCATTGGTACCTAAAGACGAATGCACAGTCTCAGCTGCCAGCAGGGCGAGATGAATCTGAGAGCAGTGTTCATGCGCCCGAGATGTGCTACACCAGGGGGAAGGTTTTCAGACCCTAGGAGGTCAAAACAGGGAGGCCTTCCTCCAGGGAGTTCCAGCTTAGCAGCACCAGCCCCTGAATTGCTCCAGGGTAAGCGAGGTCAGAACATGTCCCAGACATGGCGACTGGGATGCTGAGTGAGACACATGTTCTAGTCACTGCTCCTGGGGGGCCGACAGCGCACTGAGGGCAGCTGGAGGCCGATGGCCAATTGCAGATCAGTACAACCCGCTAAGGAGCCGGTGATGGGCCACTGATGTTTTCAACCCAAGGAGTCACATTTCCAGATTTGTCTTTATAAGATCAGTCTGAGAGCGTCACTGCGAAGGGTGTTTTGTTCTTGTCCCTCCTAAATTCAGAGGTCATTTCCTTGTCCTCCTCTTTCTGTCTATCTCCCAACAGCTTTCATCGGAGGTGGCCACTCCTTTCCTTTTGAAATACTTTGCTCTTCACCCCTCACTCCAGCTGTCCTGGTTTCTTCCCTGATTTCCAGCTGCTCTTCCTTGTCCTTTTCACCGGCTCTCAAGGCGCGTGTGAGAAATCGGCAAGGCTGGGACCACCCCCTTCTCCTCCTGTCCTGTCCCTGAGACTCACCCAGACCTGAATCTCAATTCTGTTTCTTTTGAGCTTTCCAACATTGATAAATGCTCTCATATTCAGCCAGAATGAAAGGTTCAATTCAGCTCTTCCCTTTCCCTCCTACCTCACAGACAACTCCATCTCAGCTCATCCCAGTCTTCTTACCAAAGCAGATGCTCACGTCATCTGCTTTCCTCCCATCTCTACCATCGCCACCTTAGAAGGGACCCCCAGCTGTCCATTACCGAGACAATTGCAATAGCTGACACACACACGTGAGACAGGGTCTCATGGAACCCAGGCTGGCCTTGAACTCACTCTGTAGCAGAGTGTATATCTATGAACCCTCTGATCTTCCTGCCCCACCTCCAGAGTACTGTGACTAGAGGTGCATAGCACCCACCCAGGAAGAGTTTTAACCAGTTATATCATTCAGTGTGGAATCCAAACACCTTTCTATGCTTTGGAAGGGTTTCTATGACCTGTTTCCTATCTGTGTTCCTCATTCTAACCACGGATCTACCTCTGTTCCCTGAACATATCCATCCTTTTCTGCCTCAGGGCCTTTGCTCTTACTGTTCTTTTCTTACTCTACTATTAATATGGCAACATTTTTCTTATCCTTCAGGACTCAGGTCACACCTTCCCAGAGATGCCATCCTGATCTGTCCTGTATAAAGGAGCCTCCTCCTTCATTCCTCTGTGTCTTACACTTTGTTTATTTCCACCAGGGAACTGGTCAGCCCAAAGGGTATATGCTTGCTCACTTGTTTATGTTTCTTTCTCTCCATACGCCATTCATTCTTCCCAACTCACAAGTGAGAAGCCTCTGCACAGTGATTGCTCTACAGCGTGGGACTTCAGGGAGAGCTCTACTTACCCATAACCCACCTGTCTACAAAGCTCTTGGCATGCATTTACATTGTAACATTTAATCTTCCCAATCATGGTCCGTGGTAGGTTTATTGTTCCCATGCTATCACTAAGGAAACTGCTTTGGAGGGTAAGATGATCTACCTACCCCAGGCCACGTGGACACTGAGAATGGGGGGTGGTGGGGGGAAGAAGCTTACCATGACCATTAACCTCGTTTGTCACGTTGGTGACAAGGCTGAGAAATGCCTAGGGGATTAATAGTGCACACCTCTGGGTGTGTCTGTGAGAGTGTTTCCTGAGAGGGTTAACTAATCATAGCTGCCACGTGGGAGAAAAGGCCAGGGGCACAGACATCCGCTGTCTCAACTTCCTGGCCGCCATGTTGGGAACTGTCACTCAGCTTCCTGTTCGCAATGGTCATGCTCAGCCTGGTGTCGGGTCCGGAGCAGACCACAGACGAGCCCAGGCCAACCTTCCTCCCGTATGTTACTTCAGCCAGGTGGATTGTCGCAGCAACAGTAAACATAATCAAACTTGCCAGTGTGGGCAGAGCTGAGCTCCAATCTGCCTCTCCGCACCATGCTGTGAGTCTCAAGCCCACTGCCCTGAGAGGAGCTGGAAGGAGGAGGAAAAACACAATGGAAGGTGTAATTTCATCTCTTCTTTTACTTGACCTATTCTGAAAAACAAGCCTCTACACTTGGGTCAAATAAACATGTCAGCCTATCACGATTTAGGAATGGTTTCACATTTTATTGGTTTTGTTTTTTTCCTCAGTGTTGGAGATCAAGCCCAAGGCTTTATGAATGCTAGACGAGTGTTCTACTGTTGAACTATATCCCCCAGACATGGTACTTTCATTTGTGAACACCTCCCCCATGCCATAAGAATTCTGCATTGCCATTTGGTACCAAGGGTACCTTCTCCCCTTTCTAGTCTAAAAGTAACATGTGACCTGAACCAACCAATCAGATGACTCCTTCCCCAGGCTTCATGCTTGGTATAGGCAAGAGCATGTGCTGACAGGTCAGTCAGATTCTCTCCTGGGACATTGTTTGATCCCTGGAGACAAGAATTCCTCTGGGATTGTCATTGACCAGTGCCGCAGTAGCCAGGTGCTGAAAGTGGCAGCTTAGTTACATGGAATCTTCTAGAAGAGAAGCTAGGCAGATGACAATCAGCTCAGGGATGGATGGAGAGAGACAGAAAAGGACTGATAACACAGTTTCAACCCGAGAACCTAGCCATTTATTTATTCTGGTATTTGGCTAGCATTTGCCGCCTCACTAAATGGTTGTACAGCATGAAAGTGATGTCTGCCTTTGCCCCTCATGGCTCCCCCCAGGGCTTAAGGAAGCAGCTGCCATGCTGTGGGCTACCGCTTCTACCAGGAGAGCGGCTCAGGGCGTAATGATAATATTCAAGAGACATCATTTCTAGCTCTGGCTTTTAGAGGGAGCTGCCTGGACATGTGGGGCTAGATTAAAATGGGAGGAAACTCAATCTTACCAGAGTGTTACTCAACTTGATAATACGTAATGAGTCCTTTAAAATATTTTTGGTCCCAATGAGGATGGATTGGAACAAAGCAGGCACAATACGTTCTGGCTCTGCTTTTCAAAGATGTGGGTCATGTCTGAGGCACTATAAATTTAATTTGACTGTAATACGTCTTTGAGTGCCCTGTCAGATTACAACCTGATTCATCACTCACTTTGTAGGCTAAAAATAGAGGGAGATACAAGAGGTTCTCATCACTTAGCAAGGAGTGTTTTTCTCAAAGAACGGACATAAATCAGAGGCAATGCGTCACTCACTCCCATCCAGAGCCACAGGCTGGGGACGCGTGGTGCCTGGCAATTGTTCCAGAATAAAAAAAAAGACTGTTGAGTTCAAATCATCGTCATTCAGGAGAGGCAGCCTGAGATTGTCGCACGTGACCGCTTGAAAGTCTGCCCCCAGCCGGCCTCCGCTAATCAGTCCTGGCTGAAGAGTTCCTGATGCCTGGCAGTTTTATCTGGTTTCCAGGGGAGCAGCTGCAATCATGTCATGGACTAGGAGGAAGGAAGAAAATGTGAGGTTTCTCCTTGAGTATTTCTGGAAAAATCTCTATCTTACCTTGTGTTCCAGCTTTCCTCTAGGATAAAGTAAAAGTGATTCATGTACCTGCATCCCACACCCATGTGCTAAGTCCTCAATGAGCCTCAAAGGGGGGAACAGTGGAAAAATTAAGTTGTTACTTCTTTTTTTAATTTATTTATTTATTATGTATACAACATTCTGCCTCCATGTATGGCTGCACGCCAGAGGAGGCCACCAGATCTCATTATAAATGGCTGTGAGCCACCATGTGGTTGCTGGGAATTGAACTGAGGACCTCTGGAAGAGTAGACAGTCCTCTTAACCTCTGAGCCATCTCTCCAGCCAAGTTGTTACTTCTTATGGTGCTGGATCAGGAGGAGAAGGTGCTTCAGATTCCGGAAGAAGAATGACCGGAAGTAACATAGTGACTGTGGCCTCCTAGTGACTGGGCAGAGCGCGGGCTGGGACTATGGATGGGGACAGAAATGAACACAGACGGAACATGTAACTACACACTGGCCATGGTAATGTGGTGGTGCTGCCTGCCACGTTGGTCAGATCAAGGTGCTGTGACAGGGCATTGTGGGCCAGGTGGCCTCGATGCAACAGACCTTGGTTCCTCTCCGTTGAGATGGAAAGTCGAGATCTGGGTTCTGGTGTGATTCAGTTCAGCAGAGGCTGTTTCCAGCCGAGTTTTTGTAACCTCCAGAAAGCCAACAAGTGAGTTTCATAGACACTTAGAGGCAGCCAACTGGTCTCCATCATAGTACATAATGCAGAGCGCCCCACGAATGCCTGAGGCCCCCTGCTAACTCCATGATCTAAATTCAAGAACTACAGCTCGGCCAAGGATGGTTTTCTGCAGGAACACGGTAGGACCTGGCAGGGCACACTGCCCTGGCTCTGTCACCCAATACTTGGACTCTATCACACATAAACTACCTCTTCTCTTTCCGAATCCCAATTTTCTCTTTTCGTACACATGGACAAATAATATCTAGGACGCCTGGCTCTTAGATCCATAATAATGGTGACAAAGCAAACAAACAGATTGTCATCAGATTACGAAGAGACTGAAGGAGAGACAATGAACGAGCTGATCTAGTTCCTGACACCACTTACCAAGAACAGCACTAAAATGCTGCATGTCCTTGGCTGCACAGAGGCTTTGCTGCAGAACTTGCCCAAGAAATGTGACTTGGAAATGTCACCTCTACTCAGCTTCCTGGGTCTGTTGTTTACACATGTGTGCAGTTGTGTGCACCTGTGCACATACATGTGTAGGCCAGGAGGCAGTGTTTTGCTCCCTGCTCTGCCA
>CABHPH010000355.1:26784-61344 GCA_902168325.1 Peromyscus nudipes | reverse complement strand
TGTGTGCAGTTGTGTGCACCTGTGCACATACATGTGCAGGCCAGGAGACGGTGTTTTGCTCCCTGCTCTGCCACTCTGCCATATTCCTTTGCTCTCACTGAAACTGGAGCCAAGCTGGTGGCCAGCAAGCCCCAGCCATCTGCCTGTCTCTGCCTCCACCATACACAATGCAAGTGTTACAGCTGGGGCCACACCCGGCCTTTTACATGGGTGTGGGATTAGAACTCAGGTCCTCAAGCTTATGCAGCAAAAGGAGTTCCTCCCTGACTCTTGCCCCAGCCTCTGTTGGGGAATGTTGACTCCCCATTTGCAGGAGTAACTCATGGTCACCTTTTCATACTATCCTAACTCACGGTCACCTTTTCATACCATCCTAACTCACGGTCACCTTTTCATACCATCCTAACTCACGGTCACCTTTTCATACCATCCTAACTCATGGTCACCTTTTCATACCATCCTAACTCATGGTCACCTTTTCATACCATCCCTGTGCAGGGTTGGTTTTCCTTCTTACCTGATGGCTGGAAGCTTTTATATTTTGTGCAATGATTCCTAGTGATCTTTTCTATGGTTTCCCCATATTTACTTCCAGGCTTTAAAAAAAAAATCCTTCTTTGAAGATAAATCATCCAGTGTAGTTCAACACAGTTTTATCTTTTCAGTCATTTAATATTTTTCTGACTTATTTTTATTAGTAGTAAGCATATGTGCACACTTGCCATCACACATGTGGACGTCAGAGGACAACTCTCTGGAGTGGGTCCCTTCCTGTCCCCTTACGTGGGTTCCAGGCCACATAAGGAACTCACATCATCAGGCATGGGCAGCAAGAGCCTTCTCCTACTGGGTCACAAAGCTCCACTTCCTGTTCTTCTGAGACAGGGTCTCACCATGTAGCTCAGGTTGGCCTTGAACTCCAAAGCCTCCCGCCTCAGCCTCCCATGTGCTGAGACCATAGGTCCATGTTATCACGCCAAGCAATATTAACTCATACGCCTTGGTTTTCGTCCACAGCCATGGAAAAAATATTGCAGATTTCCATTTGAATCTGTGAGAAACAGGCTTAAAGAATGAAAGCTAATCCTCAGGGGTGGCCAAGACACCCACAAAGCATGGAAAGCAGATTTGTTTTATGCGTTAGGATGTTAGTTGACAGAAATGAAATTGATTTATTGTCTTGAATCATGTTCTCTACAAGCCAGACCTGAGGCAGTGAAGCCAATGATCCACTGAGCCTTTGGATCCTGGAGTATCCTGGTCCAGGCCGGGTGGGCCTACCATACAGCTGTGAAGGCTGCTGGTGAAGGCCCAGATGCCTTTTGTCTGGCGGGTGCACCCATCCCCCAGGTGCAGCTGGTTTGGGGATTTGCCTCCACCACTAGAGATACCCATCCAGGATCGGCCCCTCCTCAGCTGTAGCCAACAGCCAAAGACTGAGACAGGCGACTCTGAGACCCACTTTCTGAATCTCATTGGAGCCAGAGCGACCACCCTGCAGCTGAGTTCCCTCTCTCGAGGGCTCCCCTTTTTTCTCCTCTTCTCCAGAGGTGAAGCATACATGCTCTCATTGTCTTGGGATTGGCTTCTAGGGAACACCAGCCCAGACCTCATGTGGATCTCATTTCTTACCTCTGACGTTCTTACACATGGCAAGCTCGTCTATCCATGGACTTGTAGGTAGCGTGAACTCGAGGCTAACGGTTGTATTTCAGAGGGCTGATTAAGCAAATGTGTAAGTGTAGACTGCCAACCGTTTTTGGAGACTTTTACCTTTAAATGTTGGAAGTATAGTAATCGGAATTAGAAGAGATCATAAGAATAACGTTTAAGCCCAGAGTTTTGATCTCATCTGCACAACAGCCCTCATTTTTCCAGGGTCCTATGTGTTCTCTAATCTCTTTTCTCAGCTTCCGGAGAAGGGAAACAGTCTTCCTGGCTTTTGGATTTGTCCATGTACCTTTGCTAAAGAGATAATCCTCCCCAAAGTCACACCATTAAATACCATCTGGCACGTTACTGAGTGACTCCTTTAGTCTCAAAGCTGAATCAAATCTTTCCCCAGTGACGTCAGCCATATCAGCCGGCACCCGGCGCCAGCTGTGAGGTAACACTTCCTTCCACCACACCCACTCTCCCAAGGCCCTACTGCGTGGATCCACTCATTTCCTCTCCCAAGCTCGAGTTCTTACGATCCTGTGTGTCCTCTGGTTCATCTGAAGAAACCCATTGCTTAAAGCGGGGAAGAGGAGCAGGTTTCATGGTCAGAACGCCAAGCTCTGCAGCATCTTCCCAGCCCCGAAACAGCTCAGCCTCCCGTGGTGTTCATGGCTGTAAGCATCCGTGCCTGGGCTCAGCAGTTTGCATTCGCTTCATTGATCTGCCCAGCAGTGACCCTTTCCTCGACTCCAGATTCTGTCACGCTCCATTGGCTTATCACGACTGAACACGACACACACAGAAGGCACTGTGTTTGGAAATGAAGGAGAACCACCCCCGGGCCTTGCTTGGGGTCCCTCCCTCTGTTACGAGCATCTCTGGGAGATGGTTCAATGGTGACTTACTTGCCTGCCTCATTTAGATCTCTAAGAGCTCAAGAGAACTGTTGGAAAAACCTTACAGCAATGCCCTGGAGGAACATCAGGTGCATGGGAGGCCAGCAGCGGGTTAGTTAGGAGGGAGCCAGGCTGCTGACGCCCTTGGGTTTTGCTGCTCATTCTCCAACCTAGTGAGCAGGGGAGAGTGTAACACTGGACTGCAGGTGAGATGAGGCACTGGACCTTGGGACAGTTGCTTCCATGCTCTTGTGTATTATGGATGGTGCAGCGTATCATGGGATGGCTGTTTCAGGTAGATTCAGATTAGGTAGCTTCCTCCCACAAAACAGGTTCAGATAAGAAGGCTGCCCCCACCCTGAAGTATCTTTGAGTTTCCCTGCTAATGTGGTGTGGTAGTTTGAAAGAAAACGGCCCCCAAAGGAAGTAGCACTATGAGGAGGTGTGGCTTTGTTGCAGTAGGTGTGACCTTGTTGGAGGAAGTGTGTCACTGTGGAAACAGGCTTTGAGGTCTCATATACGCTCAAGCCACACCTAGTGGTTGAGACCACTTCCTGTTGCCTGTGAGTCAAGATATAAGAACTCTCGGCTCCTTCTCCAGCACCACGTCTGCCTGCATGCTGCCATGCTTCCCGCCGTGATGTTAATGGATTAAACCTCTGAACTGTGAACTGAGCCGCCGCAATGAAATGTTTTCCTTTATTAGAGTTGCTGCGGTCATGGTGTCTCTTCACAGCAATGGAAACCCTAACGAAGATACTCGGATACCTTGGTTTATGATGCCAAGGATCAGAGCTTGTAGCACCAAGAGTGGGTGGGATACCTAGATTGCTGACCTCAACCATCCGTCACTCTCCGAGGTGCCGGTCCTGATGCTGCTCTCCCAGGCTTACTGTTTCAGTTAGAAGAGGCAGTGGGCGCTGTGGTACTGTTCTGCTTGGTAACGTCATGTTATAGATGTATAAACTGATGCACGGGAAAGTGAAATAACCTGCCCAAGACCACACAGCCAGTAATGGGCATAGCTAGGACTCTACCCTAGACACCACTTACGAGAGATTACAGCCAATAGTCAAAGGGTATTAAAATAATGCAACTATGTTATTTTACATATTACATCTAAGGTATACCTATTCAAGTTGTCCAGGTAATTCTTTTAGAATGAAAGGCGTTTATTTTTTTCTGAGCAATTTTTTTGGGAAAATTTTCCAAAAGAGATGTATTATAATCCAGCATGATCAAAAACGGGGCTTCCTTCAGTTGAATTACTTGAGCGTTCCACCAGTTTTCCCAGAAGTCTCTCGCAAGCTTTGTTACTCAAACAATTTCCCGTTGAAGTGTCTGTGCAATCAGTTTAATTGTATTTACACTGTAGACTCACACCATTAGCACACATTTGCTCTGACAAAATGAGGCACACACTAGCATCAGGAGGAGAAATGTTTGCTGGAGTGGGCACTAATTTGATAGTATTAGTGACATTTTCATCATCGGATGACCTTTGCTTCCCCCAAGCAACCCCGCAACAGCAAGGGCTTGGATGGTGAAGGCTGAGCTGATGAGGCCCTGTCTAGCAGTTCACAGACACGAGCCATCCTGCCTCCCATGGGTACCACGTGGCTTAGCCGATTCAGTGAGGCCATTGGGCTCCTTATGGAGGCAGATAGACTCCAGGATGGCTCTCAGCAACCCCTCCCTCTTGCTGTTCATGTCCTGGTGTGACGCTGTCTCCTTCAGTGTGGATAGGACCTGTGACCTGCTTCTACCATGATAACATGTACACTTCCATGTAACATAACATGGAAGATTGTTGCACTGTTTCTTGAAATCCCCAAAGACCACCGGTTTCTGATGCAAGCACACAAGGGTCCTTTTATTGTCAGGTTCAACCTGGGCCACCGCATGGCAGATGGAAGAAAATGTGGCGGTGGCCACGAGCCCAGGTGTAGAGAGTTTTTATAGGGAAAAACCAGAAGCTGGGAATTGGCAACTTGGGATTAGGTAGAAGGGACATGGGGCAAGGTGATTTTTTGAAACTATTGGTCTAGACTTTGGGCGCGAAACCACATTTGAAACCATTGGGTTAGACTTTTGGCGGGGAACCACAACCCGCTGAACAGGATTATCTGGATGGCTCCGCAAGATTATCTAGATATCTTCAAGGGCCATAAACCACAGACAGAATGTTTGCAGGCCGATACTGCCCTTTATCTGTTGGAGTTGTCATGGCACATTCCTGAGGTCCTTCCTGGAACTGAGTACAGCAGGTGGTCTGAGATGGTGGCCCTCCCCTAAGATGGGACCTGTGTTGCCTTCGGAGATTAGAATGTGCTCCCAATGAATAGACTCTCCCTTGCTGGCCTGAAACCAGTTGCCATGTCATGTGTGTGATGGAGTGGAGAGGCCTGTGTGGTAGCAGTCTGGTGGGAGTTTCACCTCAGCTCCCTTCCCCCATCTCTTCACCAAACCCACCCCTTCAAAGCCCGCCAAACACAGCTCCTCCCCCAGAGAGGCTCAAGACCACTCCCACAGGGTATTTAAGCTGTATCCCAGAAACAGACTTGTGGTTCTTCTGGTCTCTCATCCCTGTCTCCTCTCTGCAGGGTCAGGGAATCACCCGGGATGCTTTACCCATTAAACCTGGGTTTTCCAATTCGGTCTGATTTAATTTGCTGCATGGGCAGAGAGGCCTTCAGGAGGCCTAAAACTTACCAGGAACTGAAGGTGATCTCTAGCTGACAGGCACCAAGCACTGAGGCCCTTAGTCTATCAGCCCATGGGGCTGAATTCTGCCAAAGTCCTGTGAGACAGTAACTGGATCCTTCCCTGGTTTCTATGGGGATATCATGGTGAACAGCAAGGAAGAAAAAAATCTCACAGATTCAATGCAATTCCTAATAAAGTATCAGGTGACTGAGGAAGTAGCAGAAGTGTGGGTTCTGGGTCCCACTGTGACTTAGCCCCATCCACTCATATTTCCCATGAATTCCCAGATAGATCCCTAACGGCAGATGGCATGTGGGGTGTCTAGAACCAGTGCAAACGAGAGAGGGTAATAATCCAGGAAGATCCCATTGGAATGGGAGTCAAGACTGTCTCCTGGGTAGTTGTGTGAGTTCTGGAGTGTCACATCCCTGGAGTTTCCTGACACCTCCAACGTTTCTCCATTCCCGCTCTTGAGAGAAGAGCTGTTTTCCCAGCCGGTTCCCCAAAAGGCCCGGTGGACTGTCAGTTTGGACTGTTTGCAATTCATCAATCTTCAGCGTCTGTGCCTGCCTCTAATTTTCAGCACCATTAGCCATGTGCCTGCCCGAGACGACGAGAGTGTTTTAGGAATGTCACGGCTGCATCCTTACTCACCGACCATGCTTTGAAGTGAGAAATGAAGTCCTTAAGCCTATCTTTTTTTTTTTTTTTAACTTCTTAACTTTAAAAGTTTTTCCATGAAGTTAGGTGGATTTCCTTACCTCACAGCCTTTATAATCCTCCCCCCTCAGTCTACCAGGCCCTCGCTTTCAAGAGGCACTTGGTCCTGTGTGCCTCTAGGTGATGATTTTGCGTTTCGCCCCTGGGTGCTGTAGATGGATGTCAGCACATTTTATGCTGAACTGAAAAATGCAGTTTGACTGATTTGTGCAACTATGAACTCTTGAAGCTTCATTCAGAGACCAGAGGCTATAACCTTCCTCCCTCCATGGATGAAGCAACCAACAGGTTCCGGGCTTCTCTTTCCCACTGCTGGCCTTTGCCTCTACCTGGCGGATACCATTTTTTCTTCTCCACTGATGGGCGAAGTAGGGTAGAGATGAGAGAGAAAGAAGGTAGATGAGTTAAGACTCGATCTGCTAGCCTCACCATCTCCACCCCACCCACGATCAAAGCTCGCAACCCCTGGAGTGTGCACAATGACACAGGCTGGCTCTTTGTCTCCTACCTTTGCAAGGGAATTCTGGAGCTGTCCTGCAGGTCCCTGTCTTACAAGCCCTCTGACTCAAGGGGATCACACTCATTCCAGGCTGCCTCTTTTAGCTCTGCCCTCAGCCTTGGGGGATCCCGCTGTGCATGCCTAGCCTTGATCTTGGCTTTCTTCATATTGCTCTCCTTTGAACCTTGCCTCGGCAAGCCCTGAGAATGGCCACTGATCCCAGTACAGCACCCCTGCTTGCTCCTGTGTCTCTAGAGCCCCAAAGCCAGCTCTTCTCAATTGTCCACATTTTCTCAGTGGAACTGACTTTAGTCACAGCGGGCTTCTATCTCCTGCTCCCCGGTCAACGCTCTTCCACCTCCAGCTCCCAGTGCAGCGGACTATCTCACAGCTCTCCAGGTAGTCTGCTGAAAACCTCCCCAGGCTTAGGATAAGGAGACAGCATTACCACCCCTCACCCAGAGCCAGAAGGACTTGCATCAGATAAAGCGCACCCTCAAAATACTCATTAGCCCTCAGCTCCAAATTCTGATCCCTTCATCCCATGATCCTACAGAGAGTCCTAGGAGGTTATGAGTCAAGTTCTCTTCCATCCATGTGAGGTAAAGTAGGAGGGAAAAGTCTCTGAACTGAGGCAGAACAGTGTCTTACAAGCTTCTGTAACAATTATTTTAGTGACTGACTCACTTGTAGCTCGCTGTTATATTTTACATCTCTCTGTGGCTGCTCAAATCCAGATACCTGGCAATCCCCCAATTCTCCGTGTCTTGGGATCTCTTTACAAGAAGGATCCACTGCAGGCAGTTTCAGTAGTACTTTATTATATGATATTAATTAGAATTGCTGGGAGGAAAGGCCAAGGATGCCAAAATCGGAGATGTTTCATAGCCCGAAGCCAAGTATCCAGGAACAATGTCCCAGCACATCTATGTCTCAAACACCCTAAGGCTGTACTAGCTAGCACAAGTCCAGTTGTATTTGCCTGATGATAGCTGTCTTAGTTAGGGTTTCTATTGCTGTGAAAAGACACCATGACCATGGCAACTCTTATAAAGAAAACATTTAATTGTGGTCCCTCACTTACAGTTTAGAGGTTCAATCCATTATCGTCATGACAGAGAGCTTGGTGGTGTGCAGGCAGATGTGGTGCTGGAGGAGTAGCTGAGAGTCCTACATCTTGCAGGCAACAGGAGGTTGACCAAGACACTGAGTGGTATCCTGAGCATAGGAATCCTCAAAGCCCACCCCCACCCCTATGGTGACACACTTCCTCCAACGAGGCCATACCCACCCCCAACAAAGCCACACATCCAATAGTGTCACTCCCTATGAGATTATAGAGGCCAATTACATTTAAACTACCACAATAGTCTATAGCCACAGGCCTGGAAATGGTTGCCAGCCTGATCCCACATCAGCTCCTACAGAAGACCAAATAAATGCCTCTGTGCCCATGTTTAGCAGAATGCTGTCTGCAGCCCTCCATGGCTTGCTTAGGTTTGGAGTCTGTTGGTAAACAGTCAAATGTCTACATATTAGCAGCAAAGACTCTTGGGAAATGTACCCTCATTTCTACCAATGGAAAAGAGAATTCACTGTATAGAATTCAAAAAATATTTGAGGCAGACACAAAAAAATATCCGTTCTAAAATGTGAATGAAAGTTTGTCTTAATAAACCATGTTGACTATATAAAATAAAACCTCTTCAGGGGCTAAAGAGATGGCTCAGCGGTTAAGAGCACTGACTGTTCTTCCAGAGGACCTGGGCTCAATTCCTGGCACCCAAGTGGCAGCTCAAAACTGCCTATAACTCCAGTTCCAGGGGATCTGGCACCCTCACACAGGCATACATGTAGACAAAACACCAATGCACATAAAATAAAAATAAGTAAATTATTCTTTAAAAGTAAAACCTCTTCTTTCATGTATTTTTTAAATTGTGTCCCTTAGGATACATCGAGATGAATTTCAGCTTACTTTTTAAGGCTCTCCCTTTGTGCCATTTTTTTTCTTACCCTTGTTCTTCCTTCGGTTGTTAGGGTCTCTCAATGTCTTGTATCATCATTGTTCTCTAATATCAGAAATCAATTTGATTGAATTTTTTATAGCATTTGTCCCATTTAATCCCAGTGGAGTAAAAGTGAGTAAGTTAATACATTTAGCACTCCCTGCAATGATTGGCACACACTGGGCACTCAGCGCTCCTCCCTTCCTAGTATTGCCTGCTTCACCAGTTATTTTTCTTGTGGCGAAAAATAAATACACGGAAGACTCAAGTTAAAGAAGAAAGGGTTTACATTGGCTGGGGTGTGAGAAGAGATAGCTAAAGTCCATCCCACTAGGAAGGTGTGGAGGCAGGAGAGCGAGGCAGCAGGTCACACTGCACCCACCCAGTCAGGAAGCAGAGACTGGGGCTGGACTCAGAACCTCAAGGCCCGCCCCCAATGGCCCACTTCCTTGACAAGGCCCACCCCCAGTGATCCACTTCCTCTGCAAGACCTGCCCCCCACTGACCACTTCCTCTACAAGGCCCACCCCCAGTGACCCACTTCCTCTAGGCTCCAGCTCCTAAACTGTCTACCTTCCAAGAAGTGCTACCAGCAGAGGACACAAGCCTGTGGGGACATTTCACATAATAGCAGTTGTTTGGGGTTTTATTTTGAAGACCTCAGTGAGTGGTAGTGTCTTTGAGGGGACTTCCAGCCAGTTAGCCTTTCCTCCTGGAGATGGGGTTAAGGACTTGCTAAGATCACATACAAAGGAGGGATTGTGGATCCCCAAAGAGCCTAAAGAAGCATGGACTAGCTGCAGAGAGGAGGCTATAGGACTGGGACGTGTGTCATGCTGTGGGCTCTGTGGTTGTGTTCCCTGAAACCCCTGCCCTGCTGCTGGTGACCACACCCTGTGGCGAGTCTTTCTCTGTCCCACCAGCCAGCTCCCAAATAATGACACTTATTATTAATTATGAAAGCTTGGCCTTAGCTTAGGCTTGTTTTTCACTAGCTCTTATAACTTAAATTAACCCATTTCTACTAATCTACTTTCTGCCACATACCACCCACCATGCTTCTTCTGTGTTTCCTGGCGTCTCTCGAGAGCCTAGATTCATCTCCTCTTCCTTGCTCTCCCTGGAAATCCGGCCTATACTGCCTGTCTAGCTATTGGCCATTCAGCTCTTTATTACACCAATCACAACAAATACTTCTTCACACGGTGTAGAAATGTCCCTCCTGGCTTCCGTTTTCATGTATGATTCAATGACAATGGCAGTGTCTAGCTCATAGGCCTTGAAATATGCTCCTTATTGTATAGCAAGTCTGATTCCTGAATTTAGTTTACTCAACAGTTTATGTTAGAAGAACATTATAATTCCCTAAATCACTTCCTAGTGAACTGGTGGTTTTGTATGTCATGTCTCCAGTCTGTTACAGGAATAAACACAGTTAAGATGTTTTAAAGGAAGCTATTAATGACTAGTCAGCTCCAATTCAAAACTCATTGTCCATTGGTAATAGGAATGGAAGGGAGCTTGAGGAGCTTGAAAGGTGTATCAAGTGTCAGGCTGAATTTTTCTCGGGTTTTCTTTAAAGAGGAAGCTTGTCTTGAGCCATGGCTGACATCCATTCCATGGGTGATTGAGTTGTTATGTATTCAGCTGGCTTAATCCCAACCAGGCCATGGAAAATGTGTCATTTCACAATTGGGTCAAGCAATCCATGTAAAAATGAAGGTCTAAAAGTGAGCTTATGGAAATGTCCATCTTCTTCTCTTCCAAATCGGCTCAAGGGAAATGAGAAAGATTTCTTGGGTTAAACGCCCGGAGACCCCTGTGTTGGTTGGGTGACTTTCAGGCTTGTGGCTCTGGGACACTGGCTTCTGTTGTTCCATCCTATTTCTGAATAAAAATAAAAAACCTTAAATACTAAGTTATAAATTGTTTATATTGTGTGTGTCTATCTGTGGTATGTGTGTATGTGGTATGTGTGTGTGTGTGTGTGTGTATGTGTGTGTATGGTGTGTGTGTATGTGTGTATGTGTATGGTGTGTGTGTATGTGTATGGTGTGTGTGTGTATGTGTATGGTGTATGTATGTGCGTATGTGTATGGTGTGTGTGTGTGTGTATGTGTGTATGTGTATGGTGTGTGTGTGTATGGTGTGCATGTGTGTGTATGTGTGTATGTGTATGGTGTGTGTGTGTGTGTGTGTGTGTGTGTGTGTGTGTTATGTGTGCATGTAGGTCAGAGGACAACCTCTGGTGTCATTCCTCAGGCCCCTTTCACATTTTGTTTGGGACAGGGTCTCTCATTGACCTGGAGCTTCACCAAGTAGGCTAGGCTAGCTGGCCAGAAAGTGCTTTACCATTGGACCATCTCCCTATATAGTCTGCTTCTCCTAGTAGATAACATTTCATAAATATCTTGTGAGCTATAGAGAAGATTTTAAAAAATAAAATTTCCACATGTGAATGACTTTTTTTAAATTTTCTGGGTTATTTTATTATTTCACTTTTCCAAGTAAATACAACACTGCATAGCTGATTTTTCTCAGGCTTCCTTAGCCCATACCTTGGAATGGGGGCACACCCCTGGTAATCACCCCCATTTTGTTGCATCTGTCTTACACAGTCAAGTCTCAGAGCCTTGACCATCCCATCTGAGACATGGTTATCTTTGCAAATCCTCAGAGGGCAGATTGCAGGCGGGTCTGTCCACTCCACTTAGTAGAAAATGTGATTTCTCCCAATGCACTGGGCACGTTGCCCGACAAGCCATCGGAGAAGAGACATTTCCACTGCCCAAGCTGCCCATGCCCCTGGGGACAGCCCTGAGTACTATCCCCAGAACTCTATCTCTGGGTGAACTCCAGCCAACCTGCCCTTGCTACTGTAGTTTTGTGTTCCTTTGAGCCGAAAGTAAGAAAAAGCTGGGCTTACATCCCTCACAGGAGGTGGGGGGGGGGGGGGTCCCTCGCAGGCCACATTTTCACTTGGGCACACAGGCTGCACATCTTCAAGAGGGAGTCTATGTCAAAGAGGGGGTCCACGGTCTGCAGCTGCTCTTGTCATGGAACTGAGATGCAAATCCTCGGGCTGTGTCAAGGACCTCCCCAGTCTTGTCTCCCTCTTCCACTGAGGAAGTGCCTCTTTCTTCTCATGCAAATCGTTTATGCAAATTGACGCCTTTTCTCTCGGTTCATCAGTGCATTTGTTGGAACCCTTTTGGTTACAAATAACACACAACGGCTTGGGCCAGCAGAAGCAAGGCAAGGATTGAACTGTGAAATAAAACCCCAGGGCTGCAGCTGGGCCGCTGGAGAACCTAACAGAGCTGACTCCAACGCTGTAATGATGTCTCCTCTCTAGCACCAATCCCTCTTCCTTGATCTCTGCTCCACCTGCGTGTGGACTGGGAAGGAGAATGCATTGGACCGGTTATTTCTGAGTCCTAAGGAGATTGTAAAGGTGGGGGTGGGGAAGGATCTGGATGCCGAATTGGAGGGATTGACAGTGGCCAGATCAAGATTCTGTTTTACAGACCAGAGCTTTATCCCGATAGTAATGAAGGGTGGAACTGCTGACAGGTGTTAAAATAGAGCAAACACATTGATACCGATTGAATATTTCTTACTGAAATACTTGGGACCAGATGTGTTTTGGTTTTTCTGAAGCCTCAGTTGGCCTAGAACTCACTATGTAGACCGGGCTGGCCTTAGTCTCACAGAGACTGCCTCCGCCTTCTGAGTGCTAGGATTAAAGGCGTGTGCCACCGTTAATGGTAACTTTCTGATGTTTTGAAGATGCTTAAAGTGTTTGCACATATATAATAAACTGTCTTGGGGATAGAACGAGAAATACAGAATTCATATGAAATATGAAATTCACTTATCATGCACACCTTATACATCCATTTGTAGGTAACCTTATATAATTAAAAATTCAATTACACTGACTAGTTAATTAATTTGTGTGTGTATAGGGGGGTGGGTGGGTGGGTGGGTGTACCCGTGCCATGGCGTGCATGTGGAGATCAGAGAACAACTTGAGGACAGTCACTTCTCCCCTTCCAGCATGACGGTCTCAGGGATGCTGCTAAGGTGGTCGGTCAGCTTGGTGGCAGGTGTCTTTACCTACTGAGCTGACTCCCAGGTCCACCTTCTACGATTCGTTTAGTGCACTTGCATTTTGATTAAAGCCCGTCGCCTGAGGTCAAAAAATGGAATTTTCTACTTACAACATCACGTCACTATTTGAAAAGCTTAGTTTGGGAGCATGTTCGATTGTGGGCATTTGAATTTGCGATGCTCAACATGTAATGCCGTGGTGGTGTTCTTGCTGGTAGCTTTCCGAGGACAGATCTGTGGGAGCAGGAGCAGAGACAGGTAGAGACGCTGGGACGCTTGTAAAACATTTGCAAACAGTAAAAGGTTCCCCGAATGTGCAACCATCAAAAATGAGTTCCAAACCTGTTTAGTGAATCTGAGCCGTTTCCGGGAGAGCTCATCCGTGGTGCATTGCGTGACTTTACTGCAGCCTGGCTTCTGAATGCAGATGCACGCTGCACCACACGATGTCACGCCACACAATGCCATCAGACACTGCACGGAACGCCTCGGCCCAGAGGCAACGCTGTAGCGGGCTATGGGTTGCAGTGTTTTATTACATACGCAAACTTCTCTGCTACAGAAATATGGCGGTTTAACGATAGGAAGCAAAGACTCACTATGTCCCTACCATCCTTCCTCGGCGTGTACTAATTCAGTGTATATGTGCACTCTGTTAGAACATTTAATTTAAAAAATTGCTATTGGAGTAGCTAACACGAGTGTCATAAAAACTTTAAGTGAATTTTGGCTTGAGACTAGGACAGACTTTTCAGCAATTACATTTCAGTGGCCTTCAGCTTACTTTTGCCGCTGTACTGCATGTTTTGATGAAGCTGCAGTCTCTCAGCATTGACAGTTATACAGTCAAACAATTAATCAACCCTGAAAAATGTTGAAGGTGTTCTATGTCCTGAAGTATCAACTCTTCGTCTAAGACAGATCTTATTAATAAAATCAAACCTGTGGCCAGGTATTGGGTTAATGCTGGAAGATCAGAGAAGCAGAACAAGCCACAGCTTCCTCACCTCGCCAGTTCCTCAGCTGATCCTGTTTCCTCAGACTGGAAGCTTCTGTGTCCTTGTCCAAATCGATCTCAGCTGAACTGCTGCTGCTAAAAGCTTACAAGCTTAACCAGCCCTAGTTCCTGGTCCTCACGCCTTATATACCATTCTGCTTTCTGCCATCACTTCCTGGGATTAAAGGCTCTTGTTACCAAGCCTGGCTGTTTCCAGCATGGCCTTGAACTCACAGAGATCCAGGCGGATCTCTGTGTCTGGAATGCTAGGATTAAAGGCGTGTGTGCCACCATTTTCTGGCCTCTGTATCTAGTGGCTGTTCTGTTCTCTGACCCCAGATAAGTTTATTAGGGTGCACAATATTTTGGGGAACACAATATCACCACAAATTTATGTAAAAGTAGAAAAGCACATTGTGGCAGTCTTAATTGTCAACTTGATACAATCTAGAGTCTGGTAGGCAGGCCTCTGGCTGTATCTGTGTGTGGGGGTATTGTGTTCCCCAAAATATTGTGTATGCTAATAAACTTATCTGGGGTCAGAGAACAGGACAGCCACAATATTAAACATAGAGGTTAGGCAGTGGTAGCCTACGCCTTTAATCCTAGCATTCCAGAGACAGAAATCCCTCTGGATCTCTGTGAGTTCAAGACCACATGGGAAACAGCCAGGCGTGGTGACCCACACCTTTAATCCCAGAAAGCCACACCTTTAATCTCAGGGAGTGGTGGTAGGAAGCAGAAAAGTATATAAGGCGTGAGGACCAGAAACTCGAGGCATTTGGCCTGAGCAAGCATTTGGCCTGGAGAAGCATGTGGCTGGTTAAGCTTTCAGGCTTCTAGCAGCAGTTCAGCTGAGACCCATTCTGGATGAGGGCTCGGGGCATCCAGTCTGAGGAAACAAGACCAGCTGAGGACTCAGCGAGGTGAGATAGCTGTGGCTTATTCTGTCTCTCTGACCTTCCAGTGTTTACCCCAATAACTGGCCTCAGGTTTGATTTTATAAATAAGAACTTTTAAGACTCATGCTACATCTGTGGGGGATTTTCTTAATTTTATTGATTGAGATAGGAAGACCTGCCTACTGTGGGTGGCCCAATTCCCTAGGCAGGAAACTGTGGGCTGTGTAAGAGCAAGGGAGTCAAGCTGAGCGCTCACTGCTTTTCTGACTGCACCCATGTGACAAGCTGGGCCAAGCTCCTCTGCTGTGACTGCCCCACCGTGATGGACGACACCATGGACCTGTGAGCTAAAGAGATCCTTTCTCTTTTAAGGTGCTAACAAATTACACTTAACTGATTGTTCTGTGTGCATGTATGTTTGTGTATGTGGGTACACATGTGCCACAGTGCACATGTAGAGGTCAGAGGACAACTTGTGAGGTGACATGTTCTCTCCTTCTACCATGTGGGGCCCAGATCAGTAGGCTTAGCAGCTCATTACCCCCTTCAGGTGTGTTCATTGGGGTATTTTATCACAAAACAGGAAACCAAACCAAGACACACATCTACCTCATTAGTATGCAAATTTTTGCTGTTCGCTTTGATGATCTGTAAAATTATAGATATGCCAAGGATTGTTTTTGTTATGAGTTGATTTATTTTCAGTAAATGTTTGGTTTGCATACCCATTTCATGAACTGTATACTCGGGGCTCTTTAAAATTTCTCAGGCAGAAAGGGGCCACGAGTGGGAAGTTTAAGAAGCCCTGATATGACTCTGAAAGAGCCTCAAAGTCCCTTCTGGAAGAGGGAGAAGCAAGCAAGGACTGGAGAACTACCTAAGACGTAGAATCCATGGGCCTTCATCACTGATTGGCTACAAGGAGGGGGCTAAAAACTCAACAGGACCACCAGGCTATTGGTGGTAATGTGGTAAATGTGGTCCTGACAGAGGCAAAGATCCACGAGAAGGAGCCTATCTCTGTTTCTGGAAGAGGACATGGTACCGTTGCCAGCATGGGACCCACCTGATCACACACAGTTCACTAAGCCAGCTCCGTGCTGTTGGCTTGGGGATGCTTAACAGATCCTCGAGTGGGGACATCAGGAAATCAAGACTATCTAGGTTCTGTTTTCCAGGAAAGCTAATGCGTGAATTTCCTGGTAGATCTGGGATTGATCAGTGTACTGCTTTGTTTCAATGGTAACACTGGACAGCTTGGAGTCAGAACAGTGGGCACAGAGTGGAAGCCTGGGAGAATGAGGTGCTAACAGCAGAGGAGAGAGGGCGTGGGAGAGGGGAGCACATGGCAGGGGATAGAGAGGGGCATGGCCAGTCAGCAGTGCTAAATGCAATGGAGAGGTTCAAGGGAATGACTAGAGGTGTCCGCTTGTTCAATTGTCCACTACTATTTCTTTGAGCGGTTATTATGATCTGCATACTGTCGCTGTTAAGAACTTCAGGTCTGAGGCTGGGGGATATAGCTCAGTGGCAGAGCGCTAGCATGTGTAAGGCCCTAAGTTCTCTCCCAGCATCACACACGACAACAGTAACAACAACTCGGGCTTTGGCGTTGGGCCGCCTTAGGTTGTGAATCCTAGCACGAGCTGAGTGACTGGGGCCAAGTCACTGGGTTCTCCCAGCTGCTATTTTCTCATTGTAAAATGGCAACAACAATAGCAATTATATTGTAAGAACGGTGCAGGAGTTAGACAATACCGGACACGTAGTGATGTAGTGATTACATGTATCAGCCACTCGTCCGGGCTTCAGGGTTCTAGCTGTAAACACGACAAACCAAGTCCTGATCTTGATGGCATTTACATTCCGTTTGGACGGAGGAGAGTACAAATCATAAGCAAAAAGTGTTTAAAAACAGCAGATGAATGCTAAAAAGAGCACGCACAGCCTGACATGCTGGGACACCTTCTCTGGGAGCCGGTGATCAGGGAGGGCCTCTGGCATTTACGCTGCAACTTGAATGATGAGTAAAGATATTGGGGTGGAATGTTCCAAGTGAAAGGTGAACAAATGCAGTGACCCGAAGATAGGAAAGAATTCAGTGTGTTGGAGGAAAAGAAAACCCACACCTATCTAACTTAGGTGCACATTTTTTTCACCTCCTGGTTTTTCTCGCACAAATCATGCAGTGAACCCACAGCCAAACAGAAAGCCCTAGAATTCTCGAGATAGATGTATTCACTATGGTCAAAATTCAAAATGCTGCTCATTCATTCATGCATTTAAACACAAGGCCCCCCAGCTAGAGGTGCTGATTTTGAAGGAGCTGGAGCCTTTAGAGCAGTATCTCTCAACCTGTGTGGGTCGCAACCCCTGGGGTGGGGGTGGGGGTCGTCGAATGACCCTTTCACAAGGGTCACACATCAGATATCCTGCAATCATCCATTTACATTACGGTTCATAACTAGCAAAATTACAGCTATGAAGTAGCAACAGAATAATCTTATGGTAGGGAGATCACCCCAGCATGAGGGACTGTATTAAAGGGTTGCAGCATTAGGAAGGTTGAGAACCACTGTTTTAGGAGATGGGGCCTAACCAGAAGGAGTGGGTTGCTCAGGAGAAGGCTTTTAGCCTGGCCCTGTTTCTGACCCAACCAACCTCTGCTTCTTCATCATTCCCACATAGCAGCCAGCTGCTGCAAACTTGCCCTGCCCCGACACTACCAGCCAGCATGCCTTCCCCACACATGATGGGCTGATTCTCCGAAACGCTGTAAGTCATAACAGATCCCACACAGCAGCTTATTTAATCCTTGAAGGCACTATGCCCATCCGACAGACTTGGAAACTGCAAATGAATGACCAAAGGGTCTTTTGTCTGTTGCAGATTTATTGAGATGGCCCCCACATTCTCTGCAACTCATCCTTCAAAGTGCAAAATTCAGTGGTTTTTTTTTTTGTTGTTTTGTTTATTTGTTTGGGTTGTGTAACCAGCATTCCAACAAACTGATAACCTTGGACAACTGCTGATAGATTCCCATAATACTTCCATCCTCCATCATTCTAGCCCCTGGCAATCGCTGCTCTACTTTCTGTCTGTATGGAACCGCCCATCCAGGACTCAGACAATCGCTCCTGCCTGTGAATCAGCCACATCCCGACCTGCCTGTCCTGAAAACAGTGACCGTCACCACACCTCCTGGTAGGCAGTAAACGCTCCACAAACGAGGAGTTAATAGAATATTTTTTTCCCCAGCTGATTCCTACACCTTTAAAGTGAAAGTGGGGTTACTGTAGAGCAAAGTGTTAAAACGTACTAGTTTCTTGGAAATCATTCTGGTTCTGGTTCTTAGGGTCTGCAAATGAGGAATTAGCCATATATCACAAATTCACCACTGGCCAGAGAGGTGTGCAGGGAATTATGGGGAGCGAATGAGTGACCTTACAATGACAGCCAGTTAACCGCACCACTTAGTCACTTGTCCCCCATCGAGGCAGCACTGTGGACCGTGGCTCGGCCCTTTCAGGAAGGGCAAGGGGCAAGAGCAATTACATAGTTCCTTTCCATGTTAGAGGAAGCCGGGCATGCTCACTAGAGTAGAAATAGAAGTAATCTCACACAGCTGAAAATTTTAAAAATTCAATTAAATCTCCCTCGGTCGATTTAAAAATAATATAATAGTTATTTTTATGCCTTAGAAATGATGGAAGTATTAAATATTAAAACTTCTCTAAGCCATGTACATGGCTCTTGTTTTAAATTCAGCCGTTTTCTTTCTCCTTGCGTGTGTACACATGAACACATACACACACCAGTCATTCTAAGGCAGACGATTTTTTTGTGCATTTTTACAGCTTAAATTTATGACCTGGGCATGTCTTCTAATCACTGACTTGTTCTGATGTCATTAGAGTTGGGTCTGGGAGATGGTCAGTGGGTAAGAGCAGTTGCTGTGCAAGCTTGTGGACCTGAGTTCGAATCTCTCCTGTCTATATAAAAGCTTGGCATTGCCTCAAGTTCTTGGTGACGTTAGCATTGGGGGACAGAGACAAGCAGATCCAGGGAGCTGGTGAGCCAGCCTGGCCAAAACGGTGAGCTTCCAGCTCAGTGAGAGATCCCGCCTCAAAGGAATAGAGTAGAAGAAATAATTTACAAACAGGGCACATACACACATGTGCACACACACACATATGCACCATACACCCATTCCACACGTGCAGAATGAACAAGCATTTTAGTGGCATGTGAAAGAGCAATGTAAAATGGATGACAAAGGAAAGGCGGTGCACACATGCAAACGCGTATGTTCCACAGCACTAAAGATGCCACTGCTGGTTTGTGTCAGGAAGGAGACCTAAGCACTTCCACTGGGAACCGTGTCCTGTCTGCGGGCATTACATGCATCCTGGAACTTGGACCCCATTAGGGACTCTGGCCTGGTGACAGTTTTGATGAGAGTAGTGCTACAGAAGAGCCCTTGTTCATCATTTGATACTCTGCATTCTCTGTCTGTACCTGCATTCTCTGTCTGTACATGCATCCTTCGTATGCACCTGCATCCTTCATATGTACCTGCATCCTTCATATGTACCTGCATCCTTCATATGTACCCGCATCCTTCATATGTACCTGCATCCTTCATATGTACCCGCATCCTTCATATGTACCTGCATCCTTCATATGTACCTGCATCCTTCATACGTACTTGTATCATTTGTATGCACCTGCTTCCTCTGTCTGTACCTGTTTCCTCTGTATGTACTATATCATTTGTATGTACCTGATCCTTCGTTTGTATGTACCTGACTCATCTAGATATACCTTAGATCCTTTCAGCAAAAGATGCAGCTATATCATCTGTCCTGGTTTTCTGACCTGTGGGATGAATGTTCAACGTTCATTCCAGGGGGTCTAGAAGCTTCGCTTTGATTTTTAGGAGATGCTGCAGCCACCGGAGGATCGGACGGCGCCTCCCAGCTGCCTGAGCAAGGCTTTGTTTTAACAGGCTTGTTAATTGATGGAGAAGGGAATTCTACACGGAGAGGCTGAGCACAGCTGTCCCTCAGTACTTATGGGGGTGTGGCTCCAGGACTAGCCAGAGTAGGCGAGTGTGACAGTCAATATCAATTATCACCTTGATTAGATCCAGAATCACCAGGAAGATGGGCCTCTAGCTGTACCTGTAGGGGGTTATCCTGACTTGATTAAATACGGTGGGAAGACCTGCCCACTGTAGGTGGTGCCATTCCCTGGGCTGGGGTCTCTGAGTGCATGACAAGGAGACAGTGAGTGAGCTTGAGCTCATCACTCTCCTCTTCCTAATGATGGAAGTCATGTGACCAGCTGCTTCAAACTGCTGCTGCCTTGGCTTCCCCACCATGATGAACCAGAATAGCCCTTTCCTTAGGCTGCTTTTGTTAGGATAGTTACCACAGTAGCAGGAAAGTAACTAAAACAAACACCGACATCCATAGGTGTGCAAGATTCTTAACATAAAGCATTGCTGCATTTGCATATTACCTATGCAGTCATTATTTATTAGTTACTGACGCTCAGGATCAAAACCAGGGCCTTGTGTATGCTAGGCAGACTTGCCGTCACTGAGCTAAAAATCTCCATTCTATTTTTTTTTTTGTCTTCTTAAATAAACGGTTTCACTATGTTGCCCATGCTGGCCTTGAATTTATGTTCCTTCTACTTCCACTTCAAGAAAGTCGGGCTTACAGTCATGAGTCACCACAACCAGCCCCTTAGACATTTTAGCCATTTCTAGATTACTAATGTGGAATGGGATGGCAAGTCTATGGTGGATGCTGTGCAAATAGTTATTGTATTAGGGCATCATTGTTGTATGTACGTGTGTGTGTGTGTGTGTGTGTGTGTGTGTGTGTGTGTGAGAGAGAGAGAGAGAGAGAGAGCACAGGTGTGCATGTATGTGCATGTATATGTAATGGGGGTCAAGGGGAACCCTAGAGTATTATTGCTGAGAAAACATCAACCTGTGTTTTGAGAGAAGATCTCTCACTGGGGCCTGAGGCTTGCTGATTGCTAACTAGGCCAGGCCGGCAGCAGTGAGCTGCAGGGATATGCCTCTGTCTCTGTGCTGGGATTACAAGTGTGTGCTACCATGCCCAACTTTTTATGTGAGTGCCGGGAATCAAACTCACGTTCTTACAATTACATGGCAAGCTCGTTACCAACTGACTGAACTATCTCCCCAATTCCCATTTAGGGAATAGTTTTGAAAAGTCATTACGTGTTTTGCACCAACACTTTTTTTTTTTTTTTTAAGTATTTTCAGTCTGCAGCTGGTTAAATTTGCAGCTGGTTGAATCTGATGCAGAGGGCTGACCGGCCTTGGTGTGGTCTGAAGGTCCCTAATTGATGTTCCAGAGTAGCTGACTGTAACCGCCTCCCCTCACAATGACTGTTTACATGCAGTCGACGATGGTCATCTGGGCTTTGAAAGCTTGCTTCTCAGCGTATCCAATTTGAAGGTCTTCTCTTCACAGCATGGGCCTGTAAGCACAATCACTGGATCCACAAGAGAGGACAGTGACTGAGGAAGATTGCGGCTGGCCTTTTGAACTCATTTGGAGTGGGCATCAGGGTGAAGAGACTTGTGTCTTCTCCACTTGAACAAGATTTTCATCACTCGCTGGCTGGTTTAGAGGCTTCAAAATAACGTCCCCAGACACACTTTCTATCAGCGGCTCACTGGGAGCCGGAACACACAG
Organism: Peromyscus nudipes; assembly: GCA_902168325.1. NCBI lineage: Eukaryota > Metazoa > Chordata > Mammalia > Rodentia > Cricetidae > Peromyscus > Peromyscus nudipes. Next base: position 40,103 of record CABHPH010000355.1, on the reverse strand, counting down.
GGGGACTTACATGTGGCTTTACCAAATCAAGCCCAGCAGACAGACAAAGCATAAACCCAGCCAGCCAGGGAAGATCTGCTTAGGGTCATCGTAGAGGTCATACCACGGATGGTGAGGAGTGTAGGGCAGCCTGGTTTTACGCTACGGAAGCAGAAGCAGCCAACAGCACAGAGTTCAGTTCAGCCAACACAAGAATGTCTAGAATGTTCTCTTCACACATTCAGTCACTGAACACTTATTTCTACTCCCCCACTATACCTCCATGCCTTTGCTGAACACATATTGGACATCTACCATGTCTATAATTTCTAGACATGGAGGCTATAGCAGTCAATAAAAGAGCCCAAATCTCTGTCCGTATAGCCCTCCCTGGATGGAGACAGCAAGCAAGTGAAGGGATTGCATCAAGTTCTGATAAACGGTAAGTGCTGGCAAAAAAATCAGGCAGGTTTAGGAGAGGGAATGCCCAGCCAAGGATGGCATGTCGCTGTTTTACACAGGTGGTTGGCTAAGGACACCCGGGTGTGAGTCATGAGGACGTCGCAGTGACCACAGTAGAGAGAGGGCAAGTCAAGATCCTTGATATGGGCATATGGAAATGAGAGGCCTGGTACAGAGGCCAGGGGTTGGCCCAGATGTGGCTGAGAGGTAAGGAGTGGGCGTTCAGACCAGGCTGGGGAGTGGGCGGGTCCTCCAGGCCATTGTGAGCCTCACATGCCTCTCTGAGATGAAAGGCTTTGGAGGAGTCTGAACAGAAGACTGGTGCCATTTTTATTGTTTTCACAGGTGTCCCTGACTGCTGTGTGAAGAGTAGGCTACGGCAGGGGGCCGATTGGAAGTGGGGACACTGGGAATCTACTGCAGCAGTGGTCCAGATGACAGAAGGAGGCCGTGGGAGGGATCAGCAGTCAGAATGTATTTGGAGGACAGAACCAGTATGATGAGCAGACAGACTGCCTGTCAGAAGGGGCCTGGGAAAGAGGGGTGAAGGGCAACTCCGTGACTTTGGATTGGTCCACCCAGAAGAATCGACTGTCACGTGTTGAGCCAGCGGGTCCTAAAGATGGAGCAGGTTCTTTGGCCAGAGTCCCATTTGGGGTTTGTGAGGTCTGCGGACGCTGGTGGGGAGTTTTGAGTGTCCAGGGAAAGGTGTTGTCTAAGACGAAAGTTTGAGGATCATCCACCTCTAAGTGGATTTAAAGAGACAGAATGGTCTGTGGTGAGTGTGAAAATATACATAGAGAGAAAACAAAGGAGGAAGTCCTGAGACTGGAGGTCAAGAAGACCTGATTGAGGCTTCACATCTCTTGGGGGATCTTCTTGGAGAGAACAAGAGAACATGAGGTCCTCATCTGGCTGGCAGATGTTGGTGTGAGGTGTGAAGCCTACCTATGGGCCCCATCCTTACTATCAGTGAGACAATCTAAACCCGTCTTGATGCCGTCCCCCCCAGCTCCGCCATCCAATCAGCTGCCTTCCCCCCAGCTCCGCCATCCAATCAGCGGTTGCAGCGGGAATGCGGTCACTCCTCTACAGAGCCAGGACCAGGACACCTGTGTGTGTCACCTTTATATGGTCTTAACCTTGAGTAACTGAGGGAATGGTTGGACAAACGGCTGAACTTTGGTTTTGCTGTCTCCTAGCCATGTGGCTTTGGGCAAGTCTCCCAACATGTCTGCGTATGTCACAGGCTTGTTTTGATGACTGACTAGGATATGCATGGAGAGGCGGCCGCTGAGCCCAGAAAGTGAAATGCAATTATAGTTTACACTACGTGCCAGATGCACTCTTTATACATTCACATACTTATCCCAACAACCCTCTGAAGCAGGTACTGCTCCTTTCTACTTTATAGATAAGGTTAGGTAAATTTGGCTGTTAGCTCCAGCAGCCTGGCAGGAGGAATTAATCCTTTAACCACTGTGCCAGACCATTGCTCCAGAATGCTTAAAATGTTTCTTTTTCCCCCTATTTGTGAGTCGTTTAATTATCTGGCTCTAGCTTGGGATTCACAGTTTTTCACTTTCCCTTGTCACTGAGTTGCATTCATTATCTGACCCCAGAACAACTTCTGTTCTCTTTCTATTCAGTTGGGCAGTTCCATGCAGTGGCAAGTAAAGAAAAATCCAAATGTACTGGAAGACAAGCCGTAAAGGCCTCCTGGCCGCCTCCAAGGCTGGGCGCCTGGTCATGGAGCTCAGGAGACAAGCCATGCTGCAGCTACAAGTCTCTCCTAGAGTATCTGGGGACTGACAAGGAGGGAACATTCTGATTTTGGAAAGCCATGAAAATCGGAACAGAATGAAGGATCGTGTTTGGGGATGCTAAAAGTCCTCTGCATGCATGTGTTTGTAAGCGTGTGTGTGTGTGTGTGTGTGTGTGTGTGTGTGTGTGTGTGTGTGTGTGTAATTGAAGGTGGGGTGTGGATGCACATGGGCAGGATGTTTAGGATGTTTAGCACAAAGAGCCAGGCTGGGTGAATTTTCTGGCTTCTGCATCTTCAAATCATCAAGCTAATGGCACAGAGCAGGAAAACAATCTCTAAAGAGAAAATAAAGCCACGCTCCTCACGAAACAGGACTACCATATTTAGCCAATAAAAACACAGGACACCTAGTTAAATCTGAATTTCAGATAAGTAGCAAATAATTTTTTAGTAAGCACACATTCTGTGCATCATTCTGGACACCCTACCCCTCCATCTCCACCACACACCATTGTTACCTGCAATTCCGATATTACATACCATGCAGTGTTTGACCAACAAGCTCACCATGAAAAGAATGGGTTTATAGCTGGGCAGTGGTGGCGCACGCCTTTAATTCCAGCACTCGGGAGGCAGAGCCAGGTCAATCTCTGTGAGTTCGAGGCCAGCCTGGGCTACCAAGTGAGTTCCAGGAAAGGTGCAAAGCTACACAGAGAAACCCTGTCTCGAAAAACCAAAAAAAAAAAAAAAAAAAAAAAATGGGTTTACCTGCTGTCTTTAAAGCAATTTAAAACCTACACACACATTTGAATTTAAAAAGATCTTGTTTTCTTGTCGGACTTGCTCTTTTTTTTTTTCTTTGGGGAAGCCCCCTAGTCACTAGATAATGTCATCTGTGAAATGGGGAAGTGGTCACAGGAGCCCTCTTTGTCTCCTGCAGACTTCCTGTCTGTAAAGAACCATGGCACAGGCCCCTTCAGAACACTGTGCTCTCCAGGAGAAAAACCAATTAAGAATGCTTTCAAAGGATTGCTCAGAGCAGGCTTTAGTAGCCAGCACGTATCCCAGCCTGTCCAATTTCTTCTTCCTTGTCTACCTTGCACAGTGATAGAATCCTTCCTAACACACAGGTAGCTAAGAAGTCTCTGGAAGGGACGATAGGCCGATGGGAAAACACAGGAGAAAATGTCCCACAGGCCCCGGTGGGAGGTGATCCACAGACTGCCAGAGGAAGTGCCATCCTTGTCCTTGTCACCAGAACAAAGGAGAACGGGAGTGATGCTCGGGCTCTCTCAAGTGTTCACAGTGTGTCACTCCGGACCAGCTGGCCTTATCAGTCCGCGACAAGGCTGAAGTACCGGGGTCTGCGTCACGGAGCCATTGTTAGGACTACATAGCGTCATCAGTAAGACCTTGATCAATGTTAGTCATTATTGTCGCCTGGGGCTCTTTCTCCTAACAAGTCCAGCTGTAATTTTTATAAATAACCTTTCCCGATGGTGGCTGGAGTGCGCATTCACAGAACAGCATGTAAACCAGAAAACCAGAATGAAAAAAAAATTAAACGGAACCCTTCCATCTTTCCTTACCTCTTATTTTGTGTCAGGAAAGACCACCCGCCTGCCAGGCTTTTAGAATCACAGATTGCTGGCCCCCAGTCACATCGAATAAATCAGAACCTCCAGGAGTAGAGCTAACATACCTGCATTTTTTTTTTTTAAACAAAAGCATTTGTCTTAGTTACAGTTTTATTGCTGTGAAGAGACACTATGGCCACGGCAATTCTTAAAAAGGAAAAACATTTAATGGGCCGGCAGCTCACAGTTTCAGAGGCTCAGTCCATTATCATCATGGCAGGGAGCATGGTGGTGTGCAGGCAGACGTGGTGCTTGGAGAAGTAACTGAGAGTTTTGCATCCTGGTCTTTAGGGAGCAGGAAGAGAGAGAGAGACCCTGGGCCTGGCAAGAGCTTGAAACCGCAAAGCCCACCCCCAGTGACACACTTCCTCCAACAAGGCCACACCTCCTATCCGTTATAATCTTGTCAAATAGTTCCACCCCCTGGTGACTACATGAGCCTATGGGAGCCGTTCTTATTCAAACCACCACCACTTTCCGGAACATTCTCTGGATAGCTGTGTTTAAGGAACCCTGACACTCCTTTGTGTACTCTGTTGCTCATAGACTTTAAAAAGTTGGATAGGATTGTACATTCAGTTTGTTACTTGCTTTGGCCAAGCTGAGAGATCTTAGATCATCTGTCTTCCTCCTCCTCCTCCTCCTCCTCCTCCTCCTCCTCTTCTTCCTCCTCCTCTTCTTTTTGAGACAGGGTTTCTTTGAGTAGCATTGGCCAGCCTGGAACTCACTCAGTAGACCAGTCTAGCCTTGGACTCAGAGATCCGCCTGCCTCTGCCTCCCAATGCTGGATTAAAGGCGTGCGCCACCACCTGGATCATCCTTCTTCTACAATTTAGGTTTTCTTAAAGGCTTCATTCAGCTATGGTTTCTTCTCATCCAGCAGCCCTCTCACAAAATGAATCCAACTTACAGATGTCACCACTCTGGCCCTCTTGGGCCTCTCCAGTCCGCCACGCTGGCAAAGAGAGACCCCGGTCACCATTGCGTGATTCCTTCTCTCCCCTCTGATTTCAGGGCCCCCTTTGAGGCCATGTGAGGCTCTGGGCTCCTGGCTGTCATCCTGTGATTTTATTGCTAGTGTTAGAAATTCCCCCGCGCCCCACCCTGCAGTGGACGTGCCAGTGGGGGGGGGGTTGTACATTTTCTTTCCTGAAATATTAATTTGACATATAACACTATTTTTCATTTAGTGCTCAGCTGACCGTGATAGTTATTTCAGCTCAAAACAATCTTCAAGGACTCTAGGGGGAAATGTCCTTGGCTGGCCAACTGACATTTTAGGAAAATAAAATGGCAGTGAAATGCTATTAAAAAAAAAAAAAAAAAACTCCACAGAGGTGGCTGTCTCCAGTTACTGAGTAATGAGAATGGATATGGAGTGAGCAAGGATCTTAAACCAATTAGGAAACCAATACGTGTGTGTGTGTGTGCGCGCGTGCTGGGACAGGGGTGGAGTAGGTGGGTGGATAGCTCAGTTGCACGAAACCCTGTTCTCAATCCCCATCAACCAAGTGTAGTGCCTATAATTCTACCACTTAGGAGGTAGAGGCAGGAGGATCAGAAGTTCAACGTGAGTTCAAGACACCCTGGGCTACATACATGAAACCCTGTGTAAAAAAAAAAATCTGCTGTCTATGAACCTGCTGAGATAAATACAGTGGGGGGGGGGTTCATGTAGCCCCACACACCACCCGGTGTTCCCCTGGGTTGACACTCTATCCAACCGCAGAACAGAAGCTCAAGGGACCGTTATCGGAAAACTTCAAACCCTTGTGGATCAGGCATTTCTCAAATGACTCCTTAGGGAAAATGTCCCTTTGGGACTAGCAAGCAGCAGCGGGGATGTCAGATTACCGCTCATCTTTGAGGAAGCCGGAGGGGTAGGTCTGTACCCCAAAAGTATTTGTGTAGGTGTCCCAGTCGGGCTGACCAAAGGGACCGGAACGAGGGCTGCCGACTGCTTGGCATTTGCTGGACCCTGAGGGCAGGGCAGAGCTGCCAAAGTAGCCCGAGCTGTTCCATGAATGAACAGATGATTCACTGAGCAGATTTTAATGAAGGTAGCTTCTAATTACTGAGGGCTGGCGTGCCAGGCACTCCAAGGTTGATTGAGGAAGCGCAGGAGGACAGCCTCTCCACTCTGGGGAGAGTAAATATTTGGAATGGTGCTGGCAGAATAGCCTTCTGGTGAGGAGTGAAAGGGATGGGGATAATTAGCGAGATAAAGCCCGTGGAATTAGGATGTGCTGTTCTGAATTCCACTCACCACAAGTCTTAGGAAGAGGAGTCTTACATATGTGGACACTTTTTATTGTAATAGGGATAATGTGGATGTCGTCCCATTATTCATCAATGTGTGTGGAACACTGGCTCCGGATGCCCCATGAATGCTCAAATCCTTTTTTTTTTTTTTTTTGGTTTTTCGAGACAGGGTTTCTCTGTGTAGCTTCGGAGCCTTTCCTGGAACTCACTTGGTAGCCCAGGCTGGCCTTGAACTCACAGAGATCACAGAGATCCACCTGGCTCTGCCTCCCGAGTGTTGGGATTAAAGGCGTGCGCCACCACCGCCCGGCTCAAATCCTTTTGTAAGTAGTATATTTACATAGAATATGTGCACATCCTCCCCATCCTTTATTATTATTATTATTATTATTATTATTATTATTATTATTATCATCATTATTATTGCATGTGTGTCTCTGAGTGTGTGTACACATGCATGTTTATGTGTGCATGCTTAAATTCAAGTGCACGTGAGTGTGGAGGGCAGCTTTGGATGTCAGGCCTCAGTTGCCCCGCCTATTTAATATATTTGATAGGGTCTTCCACTGGCCTGGATCTCAGCAAGGAGGCTAGGCTGGCTAGCTGCAGGGATTTGCCTGCCTCTCCAGCTCTTGGGATTACAAGCATTCACCGCCACTCTGGCTTTCTCTCTTCCTTCCATGGTTTTGGGGGCTAAGCTTAGGTCCTTGTTCTTGTACAGGAAGCCCGTACCCAGCTGAGCGGTCTCTGGTCCCTAATAGTAGTATAGTTGTTATTATTACCATTTGAAACAGAGTTACTTTATGTAGCCTTGATTGGCCTGTAACTCTCTGAATGGACCAGGCTGGCCTGGAACTTGCAGCAATCCCCCTGTTTCAGCCTCTATGGTGTGACTCACCACCTCAGCCCTCCCTATACTTTAGATTAATGATAGCACCTATACAGTTCTATAATCGATATAAAAGCCATGTGAGTGGTAGGTATACTGCTTGTTTAGGATCTAATAGCAAGAAAAAGGGCTTTCCATATTCAGTACACACGCAGCTTCCTTTTCTCGAGTGTTTTCAATCCAAGATGGGTTGACTCTTGACCATGGATACTGAGGACATCAGAACCAGCTGTGCTCACACAGATGTTCAAGTTGCCCATTTAACTCATTGTTTGCCATCTAGAAACCCAAGTTTATTTCTTGTATAATGGGGTGAGGTGTCCACTTCATGGGTGGGAGAGGGGGCGACCAAATCAGATAATCATATGCACAGTCTGTAAATACAGTACTGGCATGGCCAGGAGGGAGTAACTCATGCAACTAGACTGATGCTTCTGGAACCATTGGCCAGAATAAATCTTCTTCCTCCTCCTCCTCCTTTTTGTGCATGATAATTACTACATTATTCACAATAGCTAAGGAATGGATCCATGTGAGATTTTATATCTATAATATTGTGTTTCATGATGGCACTTTCAGACAGGTATATAATGTATCTTCATCATATTTATCCCTCATCACCCCACTTTTGTCTGCCCCCCACACCTGTCAGTCCTCCTCCTAACCACCCCCCCACTTTCACTTTCATACTTTTCTTTTCCTGGTGACCTGTGAGTTTCGTTAAGATTGCTTGTGAGAACACGGGTGAGCGTTATTTACAAGAGCATGGGCACCCTAAGTGGCCACACCACTGAAGCCCATGTCTCTTCCTCACCCAGCAACTGTTAGCATCCTATAGATCCTCAGGAAGAGGCCGGGCCTCTTGAGTCTCTTCCCTCTCCATGTCAGGTCCATCTCGGGCAGGTCTTGTGCAGATAACCATCGCTGTCGTGTATTTAAGAATGTCACTGCCTGGGCATTGGTGGCGCACGCCTTTAATCCCAGCACTCGGGAGGCAGAGGCAGGCGGATCTCTGTGAGTTCGAGGCCAGCCTGGGCTCCCAAGTGAGCTCCAGGAAAGGCGCAAAAGCTACACAGAGAAACCCTGTCTCGAAAAACCAAAAAAAAAAAAAAAAAAAAAAAAAATTTAGCGACCCAGAGAGGTGGCTCCGAGGTCAGGCGACTGGCCCGCGGTGGCAGAGGTGACGAGTTCGATTCCCGCGAACTGACTGACTGCCTGATGACGTCACGAACCAATGATTGATCGATCAAGCCATATCGATCAATTCATCGGAAAAAAAAAAAAGAATGTCACTGCCATGTCAGCCTGGAGACAGCTGGAGAGCCACAACACTCCACCCCATCCTCTGCTTCTGCGCCATTCCCTTGGAGGAGGTAATATAGATGTCCTGTTTAGAGCTAAGCAGTCGATAGTCACTTATTTCCAGCTCTTGGATGGTCAGAAGTCTACAGTCACCTCTCACTATGGCAAACAAAAGCTTCTCTGACCAAAGCTGACAGCGCTAGTCTATAAAAACAGAAAGGTTTTTTAAACCTTTATTTTTTTTATTTTTTTGAGATTACAATAGAAGCTCATCATTTTCTCTTTCGCTTTCTTTCAGCCAGATCCTCCCATGAACCCCCTTTGCTCTTTTTCAAATTCATGGGCTCTTTTTAACTAATTGCTGTTATGTGTGTGTGTGTGTGTGTGTGTGTGTGTGTGTGTGTGTCCTTAAACACATAAATACAACCTGTTTAGTCTGTATAATGTCATTTGTACGATATTTTCTGGGATAACCATTTAATATCGGATAACCAACTGGTATATCTTTCCTGTGCAGAGGGGCATTTCCCCAGGTTTCACCAATCCTTAGTTGCCTGTAGTTCTTTGTCTAGGATTGAGGCATCATGAGCTCCCCCAAACTCCCATCCACATTAGCACATCTACCGGTGTGAACCTTGTTCAGGTCATGTTAGGCAGCCATGTAGGTGAGACTTCACGGGTGTAGCTCCTAACATGCCTCACTCCTCATCAAGGAAACTTCTCTTTGCCACAGACAGAGACCATTATGGAAATCCACAACAGATCAACATGCAGAGTGCTTTTGATGCAGAGGATTTTGTGGTTGTGTTCTTCTCCTTATTTCAGATAGGTCCCCTCTCTTTGGGATAAGCCATTAGGGATGGTCGTCTTGGTCTGTTCATTCCTTCTATTTTTCATGAGATATATTTTTGTGGATAATTAAAAATTCTCTGGCTATTTTTAATATCTTTTTGTTTTGTTCTGTATGATATTTTCAATACAATGCCTATAATGTGAATGTATTTCTTTATATCCTGCTCAGAGTTCACTATGATACCTGTATATGAGGATTCATATCTTTCAGCCTTCTAGGACATTCTTAGCTAGGTGGTTTATCATCTAAGAGTTTCTTCCATCCTAGATTTGGTTAACAACCTTCCTTTAGTGTCCTGTCCCTCCTGGTTCCTATAATTTGGTCATTTGATCTCAAGGTTTGATCAGACTCAATTTGGCTTTTTTGGCAAGGGTACTTTCCAGTCAGGAAGCACACAGCATTTCTCTTTGGGATGGTGACAGCTTCTGGAGCTCATTGCTGAGGTTTCCATTCTGGGGAGGTTTGCCCAGGGGTGATGCTGAGTGTTCTGTATTCTTTCTGTTTTGCAGCTGGAAACCCTCACAGTGGGTTAACTGGGTCAAAGGGTAATACATATAGATATAAAATTTTCCGAATAACCACTCAGAGGCTTAATTACTTATAAATGCTCGGCCAGTAGCTCAGGCTTATTACTAACTAGCTCTTACACTTAAATTAACCCAGAATTCTTATCTATGTTTAGCCATATGGCTTGGTACCTTTTCTCAGTATGACATGCTCATCTTGCTTCCTCTGTGTCTGGCTGGTGACTCCTCGGCTCTGCCCTCGTTCCCATCATTCTCAGTTTGGTTTCCCCCCTAAGTTCCTGCCCAGCTATCAGCCAATCAGCATTTTATTAAACCAGTTTGAGTGACAAATCTTTATATTGTACAAGAGGGTCATTCCACAGCACATTCCTGGTTCCCTAGCTGAGGCATGGAGCCTTCATGTGGCATTCCTCTGTGTGTCTCTTGTACCTGAGTTTCTTGTGTGTCTCCCTCACAACTTTGTTTCCCGTCCCTCACAAGCTGGCAGCTTACTCCTGAGAAGCAGTAAAGGACAGAGCATAAGGCTAAGGAAATGTCCAAGGGTACAGATGGGGCGGGGCGCGGTGATATCTTAAGTGCCAAAGATCTTACCACTGCAGTTGGGAACAAAAGGCAAATCTCCAACTACCTCGACAGCCAGACTTATTCATACCCAGTTGTCATTTATGCTCAGCATTTTGTCACCCGTCTCCTTCCTTGCCCTTTAAATGTCACGTTAAATAAACTAGCATATTGTGCCGTGCTATGCAGGGCTCCCAGAAAGGTACAGAATGGCTCCTCCCCAGGCTGGAGCAGTTGCCTTGGGCTCTGGTCACATGGGACCTTGGACAAAGTTTACTTAAAACCAAGAGCAGACCCTGCCAACCGTGCTCAAGGCACGAGGCAGCAACGCTATTTAGCAGGAGTACGCTTGCTTGGCCTCCGGTTGGAATGGAGATGCAGAAGCTTCTTCGTGGTGACGCTTGGCGCAAAGGTCCTCTTCGGAATGGTCACCGTTCTGTAGCCATGTTCTCTGAGGTTAGTGAGCTGGCACGGCTGAAAGGCTACAGACAGGGTTCTGGAACTGGAAGCCTGTGGATGGAGACGCCCAGGGTTAATTCCATTCAGATTTTATTTCTAAATTCCAAACCGAACATCGCCGTTGTCTGTGTTAGTTGAGAGCAGCATGGAGAGTGAAGTTAAGGCACCCTATGAATAAACATTTATTGAGAACTTCCTGTACGCAGGCTGTGTGGGTGTCTGTATATCCCATGATGACCTTGTTGGTCATAGAAAGATAATGAAGGGGAATAGAACAGGGAGGAGGAGGAGAGAAGAGAAGAGGAGGTGGGCCGGGGATAAAATACAGCCCCCTCCCCAGCTTGATTATTTAGCATCTCCATCCTTATGGACTCCTCTAACTTTAATCCTCTTTAAAGTCCTGCCTCAGTGTGTCGGGGAGGGGTTATGCATCAACAGACGAATCTGGGGTCGGGGAACACAATTCGATAGCCTTCTGAGGTCTGAACACTGACGGATACAGTTCCCTTGTGTTGGACAGAAATGTCAGTGTTCTAGAAAATATTTCCTGGTTGAACATGATCGCCAGAGCTGTGTGACCCTCCAGGTAAGTGGGCTTCAGAAATCCAGAACTTGTCTCTGGATCCCAGGGTCTGGGAAGCAGAGGCCGTCTGGCTTTTTGAGTACAGAACCCCAATCGGCACCAACAGGGCCAATAACGTGTCCCTTCATGTGGTCTGTGAGGAACTCTCAGTGAGGGGAAGGGTCCTCCTCTGTTAGTCTAGAACTTCAGGAGGAGGCGAACTCCCTGCCGCCCTTCCCTTTCTGGTACTGCTTCTGAGGTCGCAGCAGCTAATGAGCAGCCTGGGGCTCATTTCCTCAGAGAAACAAAGTTGTCCGTTCATAGCCCCCCTGCAACCCCCATCAGCCCCGCCCCCCGCACGCGCCTACTGATCAAAATGGAAAAAAATTTCGTGTTTTGTTTCTCCTTGTTTTGAAATGGAGTCTTGCTATGCAGCCCAGAATTTCCTTGCCTTGAATTTCCAAGACTCCTGCCTCAGCCTCCCCAGTTAGTTCTGGGATTACAGATCTGTGCCACCAACATGCCTGACTTGGCTCTTTTTTAAATAAAATAAATTATAGTCATTGTATATGGGCACCCAAGATCAACGAATTGTTGCGTTTTCAAACTCCCCATCTTATAGCAGTTTGTACAGCGTTGATCTGGATGTTTCTGTTTTGTCTCGTTTCTGGGTATTTTTAAATTTCAGATCCAGTTCCAGTTCGCTGCTGTGTCCAAACCTCTGCCCATTTTTTTCCTTGAGTTTTTAAGAAAAGGGACAGATGTGATTTCTCTGGAAGGGACACACACTGTCCCGCACCACAGTGGCTTGCTGGAGAGAACACAGTGTCCTGGCTCCGCACATCTCTAGTTAATTTTCTTAGCCTTTCAAGGTTGTGGGGTGTGAAATTGTATGTGGAAAGTGCGTGTACACAGCGGCTGCCCAGGGACCATGCCCCAGAACGGTAACTGTTAGCACTGTCTGTCCCTTTGCAGTTGACTCCGGGTCCCAAATGCTAGCTCTAAACTCAAAGGCCATCAAGAGCCAGGAATTGAAGGTCTGCAGCCACTTAGGGTGGAATAATCAATGGGAAATAGAAGAGGAAATGATGATGAGCTAAAAGTATGTCAAAATATAACATTAAATATTATAATAAAAAGAAAAGGAGGGAGGGAGAGAGAGGAGGAAGGGGTGGGTGGGCAGAAGGCAGGAAGGAGGAAGGAGAGAAGGAAGGGTTGGGAAAGAGGAAGAGAGAAGTAGGTAACATTGTGTGTATCAACTAGAAGCCATCAGATCGCAGCCCTTATTCTGAGTTTAACGTCAATGTGTTTTAAGCGCTGACCGGGTCCCGCTGGGAAGCAATCTCAGGTCACAACCCAGAGTTTTCAATGTTAGCCCCGTGGGAAACTTTCAAATTTCTGTCCAAAGAGCCAGGTCCCTCTAAGCACTCAAGAGAGAACACTGATCTATCCATCACCTTGTGAATGAGAGAGTCAATTTAAAATAATTGATTAACAACCAAACTCTGAGAGCAGCTGTGCCTTTATGTTTTGTGGTCTCTTTGCCAATGATACTGGATTCTGAGATAGGCAGCTTTCTGGTAATTAAACTCTGTGGTATTGGCTTTAAACATGAGGATATGAGTTTCTTTGTTGGAGATCCTCCAGGCTCAGGACTGGAAGGACTATACCATGGGGGCATGAATGAGACTCATTAATATTATTTGTAATGTCCAAACATTTATGTGTGCCCTTCAGATGGTTAGTGTTCAGACATTTCTTAAGCAAAGGGCCAGTAAGGAGAAAGCAAGTGGTATGATTTGAGGACTATGATAAAGAACTCAAGTCTTTGTCCCCAAATCTCTCTCCCATGGCACCTGAAATTATCATATTACTTAGACCCTTATGGGAAGGACATTGAACACTTTTCTGAAAGAGAACTTCCCAGAAGACCCTGGAAGACACATCACATTGACCTGTTATCTCAGTGATACCTTTCCAGCTGCTTCACCAAATCCCAGGAGCAGGAAGAAATTCTCTCTCTCTCTCTCTCTCTCTCTCTCTCTCTCTCTCTCTCTCTCT
>CABHPH010000355.1:0-25568 GCA_902168325.1 Peromyscus nudipes | reverse complement strand
CACACACACACACACACACACACACACACACACACACACACACACGAAAGGGTAGAGAAATGCCCAAAGCCTAACACAATAAAGCTGAATATAGATACATGAAAGACCTTGTGCTTACATTCTAAAAATAAACAAATACACCAAAACACCAAGCATTTCCATAAACTGGACAGAAAATGAGCAGTGAAAAGCAGTTTTTCAATATGTTTTGGCTCAGAAGTCAGCAAGCTATGGCTCATGGATTCAGCCAGTTGCCTGCTCCTTATGAACAAAGTCTTCCCTCTCGTCTAAGGCTACCTTCATGCTTCATCAACAGAGCCGAGCAGTTGCATCAGAGACCATCTGCACCTCGAAGCCTACAGGCCTTTCATGGCCGTGTCTGTTCCTCCTTCCAGTCCATGGCGATTCCAGGGTGAGTCAAGAGTTGTGACACGTGCATTCAAAGAGCTACCTCAACACAAGCACAAATGCTGCCGATCCTTTGTGAATGAATCAGTGCATGAATGGAGAACCGGGAAAAGGAAAGGATGCCTCATCCTGGCCTCCTGGGACCAGTGCCCACCAGAGTCGTAAGCTCAGTTCTTAGGCAGGAATCCTGGCCCTTGGGCTGTGTGGAGGAGGGGTGTAAGGGGTCTTGGAACACAGGAAGAAATAAAGATGTTTAGTCCAAGGAAGCAGACTCCCAGGGAGATCAGCAAGTTTATCAGCGTCATAACACTGACCGCTGAGTCATATGTAGCAGACTCCCTTTCACATCGTCAGTCCCCGAGGATAGACAATATTAGGGTGCTTGGTTTGCAAATGAGGAACCTGAGGCATAGGAGGATTCGTTCAGTGAAATGGCAAAGCTGGGACTCAGTCTGTGCAGCCTGCCTCAAGAGCCCACATGGTTGGTTGTATATCATTTATTGTCGGCCATCATTTGAAGGGATGTGAGTCATTCTGTTATCTCTGACTCCAACAGATGGAGCAGCAAGCAGAGGAAACAGACACACACTCTGGTTCCATGCCAAAATAAAAAAAAAAAATCCTTTCTAATGTCCAGAGATAGGGTGAGTGGTTTGTGATGGGGGTTAGAAACCATGACCAGTATTTGTTCAAGTAGGAGACAAGACACTTGGCCAAGGTTTCAGATAGATAGATGATAGATAGATAGATAGATAGATAGATAGATAGATAGATAGATAGATAGATAGATAGATAATAGATGAGAGGGAGGAAGGGAGGGAGAGATAGAATTCCAGAATGGACAAGAACAGTTGGTTTCCAAGATTCTGTCACAGTTTGAGACTTGGGTGGTTCCTAGGATGGCCTCAAGGCAGTTAGAGAGCAGAAGGAGTGGGAGGGGAGAGGAGAGAGAATATACAGCCCCCATGGGCAAGATTGCAGTGATACATTCCATTTCCGAGGCCCCACCCCGGAACGTTTCCATTACCTTACAATGATATAGACGAATTATGAATCCCTCTGTGGATTAATCCATTGGTGAAGGCAGAGCCCACAGTGTCCAATCACCTCCCAGTGACTAGAGGAGCCAGCTAGGGACCAAACCTACAAGACATAAGTCTTTTCGTGGACACTTATAGCCCAACCGTAACCGAGGGCTGTATAATGTGAAAAGTCTCCTTTTATTTCCCCCCTGTCTTTCCACCATGATGTTTGATGTATCCCCTCGCTGTGTTGGAAATCACTTTATTACTAAAAGTTAATGGCAGCGGTTGTCGATATAATATTCTCATTTTGTCAGATGACAATTTATGGGGCCTGATTCTCCTGCTTCAGAGAAACGCGTTCTGAGGTAAGGGGTTCCCAGATGTCCCATAAACTCCCACAGACTAATCAAGTTGCTATGCCTGTGTTCCTTCACTCAGTCCCACCTGAGGGGATAAACAATAATGTCCCACTCAAAATATATGGCTGTTTCCTGGTTAGGCATTAAACAGCGAGCGTCTCCGCATTCTGAACTTTCTACAGAAGCAAAGCTGAGCTGTAGACCAATGGTTTCTGTTTGTTTGCAGTGCTGAGGACTGAATCGAGATCCTGGGCATGCCAGGCAGGTGCTCTGCCCCTCACCCGGATCCCCAGATATCTTGTTTACATCTTGGAGTGCTGAAGATCCCAGCCAGAGCCTCACGCATGGTAGTCAGGCTCGACCAACTGAGCTACATTCCCAGGCCCACGAACCATTTCTGCATATGAATTTCCCTGGGAGATAAGGTAGTGTTTGATAACAGTAAGGACAACAGCCAGCGGGCAGTAGGATCTTAATGCACATTTGCTCGATGTATACAATCAATTAAGATTTATTGACTTCATGGGAATGAGGGTGTTAAGATTTTTTCTTTCTCTCTCTCTCTCTTTTTTTGTTCTAATAGTAACTTGACTAGTTGATATTTTTCTTGTCAAGAAGATTGTGCTGTCAGTAACCAAACAAAACTTTGAGGATCTCTTTGAGTGCATTGCTTTCCCGAGGGGGCAGGGATCTTCTTCATAAGAAAAACTTATTATCTAGCCAAACCTTACGTTCCCAGACTCCTTCCTCCATGGTCACACAAAGAGTTGCCAATCCGAAGACAGCATTAATTGTTAAGTGGCCGATTCACTCCCTGGACGAGGATACCGGCTTTTGTGTCTAAGGAGAGCACTTGATTCACTGTGCACAGGGACAGAGCGTTCCCTATCTGGCTTGTTTACTGTGCGTTTTAATGAACTGCCAGGCCTCTCATGGAAGCCAATGCTCCAAAGGGAGAGAGATGCTGGAGTTTGTCTCAGTGGTGGCTTAAGAGCTGCTTCTTCTAATTCCACACTCTCTCACCCATTTCTGCTCAAGGATCACTCGAGTTTCTAATGAAAACAAAAATGATAATGTAAAACTTCCAGAGGGTAAATGGTCCCAGGGCAGGGCAGGTGATGTCGAGCAAAGGACTTTGCCTTATAGATTGTGCGCTTCTGGCGCTAAATGATGCCTCACACAAAGGAGGGATGAGGATGTGAAGTGGGTCCATTCACTCCTAAGGCATAGACCCTTGACACCATGTCTCTGTACCCACATATTGTCAAACCCTGTGTGTGTGTGGTCTATCCTGAGATAATAGTCAAAATGTTGATCTAAAACTATAGTGGGGGGGGGCACTAACCATTCAGCAGGTCAGCCGTTGAGTGGAGCAGGATGCATTTGAAGAATGAATGCCTATGTGGTGGATGTTAACTCTGTAATTCCTTTCTTGTTTGGTGTGCAGGGGGTAGGGAAGGACGTTTTGGGGAAAGGCAGGGGGCTTTGAACAGGGACGGTTTCCTAGCTGGGACAGAAGTGTTTATACACCTAAACAACAGTACAGCTGTGCTGCTACCACCGGCTGATGGTGTCAGTTTAATTATCAAAGCCACCAGACACCGTGGAGCTGAATGCAGCCAGATTTGCCCACCCCCACCAAGTAGAAATGTTATTGCTCTTTTCCCTTCCCAGGTAAATGCAATCACTGTGAAAATGTAAAACATAGTAAGCTGGGAAAGGTGGTTCCTGCAGTATAGTGTTAAAAAATGTCTCTGAACCCCCAAATAAAAATGATAGAGCTGACCCAAAACCCAAGAGCACATTCCACAGAGCAGGGGACAAGGTCTCCCAATCCCTGAAGACCTGTGGCATGTGCAGGTGACCGTGGGAGAATGCAGACGGAGGCAGCTAGGCTTCTGACTGCCCCCAGAATGCAGGGGTCCTCAGGAGTCCACAGGTTCTCACCAGGGAACCCAGGGCCAGCCTGGGTGCCGGAGCTGTGGGTGGAAGGCTTGCTATCTCTAAAAGCAGATGAGTGGAAGGAGTTTGCAGGGGGAAAAAAGAAAAGAAAACTCAAGAAACTGAGACAGTCAAGTCCTGTTATTACCAGCCAGTTGCCTGGGGACCTTTTGTTCCACTTGTGTAGAATTTTGATAGGTGAGGAGTGCGTCTTCCGGATCGGCAGCGCCGGGCTCAAGCGCCAAGGGCTTATGGACTGGGTTCAGAGACTCAGAGGCTTATAGTTCCAAACCCCGACATCTAGAGGCTTATGGTTAAGGCTTCAGAAGCTAGAGATTTATAGCTCTGGGAGCTTAGGTTAGAGGCTTATTTCTCTGGCTGTGACTACCAGCCGGCACTTGGCAGCTTGTGTACTCCTTGGCCCTTAGCACGAACCAGCAACAGCAACAGTCAGTGCCATATAATATTATAGTTCTCAAACTCTGGATGTCAGGACCGTCGGCCCCTAACAGCAGCTAGAATGACAGATAGGTCTTGGGGCTTAGGAGTCACGACTCCTTGGCCCTTAAGGCTTGGCAGCTCCCTGGAGCTCTCTTCCAGTGACTAGGACCCAGGCTCTCGAGTTTGGCTCGGCACAGCTTTCTCCAGTTCAGGCTCTCCATCTTCTGTTGCCTTTACCTGTCATCCTTTACCACCCCAGCTGCCTCCGCTTCTGGCTGCTGCTGCGGCTGCCACAGCTGCAACCATCTCCTCCTGTGTTTTCAGCTCAGCCTACTCCGCCCGTGAGAAAGATCACAAATAGATCACTTAGGAGAAGCTTTCTTAAAAAATGGAACCTAATATTGCAATACCAGCGGGCAGCGCCCAGGGAAGGGTCTCCCGATTGACTTGAAAAGTATGGGTGAAAACAGGGTTGTAGAGCCAGAAGGGGTGTGGTATGCAAATGTATGTGGGGGAGTTGTCATTTCCACCAATCACAGTAAAGCTGTTTCACAAAGACCAATCACAAGCCTCCGATAAGAACCAATTATAAACCTGGCTTAGGCGCAACGCCCTATCTGTCCATTGCAATCTCCTCACCGAGCCACAGGGGGGCACCCTTCCTCTTTTGGTCCCTGTAGAAATTAAAGGTAGGGTCAGGAGAGCTGTTGGAAGCAGAGGCAGGCAGGTCGCCAAGACTTGCCATGGCTCTGGTTTCGGGTGCGGGGGCAGACTGGAGCAGTCACTACTGGAACGTGACCTCCAGAAGTTGAAGCTGTGGCTTCAGCAGCCAATCTTGGTGGCCGAGAAGTTGCTTCTGGAGTCCAGCTTCCTCAAAGCATCCAAGGAGTTCTCAAAGCAGTTGGGCTTCCATAATGACCGTCTACCCAGCTGTCAAAAGAGGGGCTGTGTAGTTGTGGGCAGGAAGGAAGGAAGAGAAGGCCGCATGAGAGCGGTAGAGAGCGAGAAGGCCCAGGAGAAAGCAAGCTGCCCTGTTCTACAGGCTCTCCACACGACTATCAGAAAAAAAGAAGTTTCCGTGAAGTTAGGAAAGCTGCTGTGGATAATGCTTCCTTCTGAGATTCCAGAGAGATGAATGTTACACAAAATAATAGTAAGTAGCAAGATCAAGTCCTCCAGTTATTTTAAGGGAAAAATGTAACAGAATGGCATCTGTTGAGACAAAGAAATCACACCAAAACATGCCTACAGAACAGATGGAAAGCATTACCTTTTTAAAAAACTTTACATGTATGTACTTTAACTATATTTATCTCCCATTTTTATCTCTTAGTACCCCCATGTCTCCCATCTCACAGATGGCCCCTCTGCTTTCGTGTGTGATTCCATGAGAGAAAACACAATATTTATCTTCATTTCCTCATTCTGTTTTCTTTTTTAAAGAACATACTTTTATTTTATATGTGTGTGCATGCGTGTATGTATGTGCACCACATGAGTGCAGGTGACCATGGAGACCAGATGAGGGCATCAGATCCCCAGAACTGGAGTTGCAGGCAATTGTGAGCTGCCTGATGTGGGTGCTGGGAACTGAATCTGGGTTCTCTGCAGGAGCAGCAAGTATTCTTAACCACAGAGCCATCTCTCCAGTCCTCCATTACGTTCTTTTTTAAAGTTTTTTAAAAAGTTTTCTCTCTCTGTCTCTCTCTGTCTCTATCTTTCTCTGTCTCTCTGCCTGTCTCTGTTTCTCTCTGTCTCTCTGTCCCTCTGTCTCTCTGTCTCTCTCTGTCTCTCTCTCTCTGTCTCTATCTTTCTCTCTCTGTCTCTGTCTCTCTGTCTCATTTTCTGTCTGTCTCTGTCTCTCTTTCTCTCTCTGTGTGTGTGTGTGTGTGTGTGTGTGTGTGTGTGTGTGTGTACATACCACAGGGCATACATGAGTGGAAGTCACAGGCTAACTTGAGAGCTCCCAGCATCTTCGGGAACACTCTTGGTATCAAAGAGGCCACTCCTCCACAGTAGCTGTCCCACTCACTGCTGAGACTATCCCGTATTTTCTTTATCTGTTCTCTGTCAGTGTGTCCTGAGGATGACTCTATAACCTGACAATTGGGAGTCAGCCTACGATAAAAAGTAGTTAGTCAAGGATCTAAATTGTATGCTGACTTATTCCTTTGAGTATATACCCAGAGTTAATCTATTTAAAAGCAGATAAAACGTAAGGTAGATGAAAAATGGAGGATTAATTTTGACCAAATTGGAGAACAATTAAATGAGGTACTAGAATTTAGGGTAGAATTAGGAATAAAAGAGACAAAAACTAAATTTTACCAATGAATGCTAAAAAAATTAATGCAGCAGGTAAGCCAATCAGGATAGCAAAATGTTGAAGAGGAGGATTTTTCTAAGTCCAAAACATATTAAGAAAGAAATACAAAATTCAAGAGAAAGTGATAAAAGACAGGAAAAGATCTGACATGTTAGCAATAGAGATCTCTTAGGGCAAAAGCCAAATAAATGGAACAGGGCACACAAGTTGAGAAAGTTTTCCTGAAACAAGAAATAAAGGTTTGAAATTAAGTATGAAAAGACCCTAACATAATATGCAGTCTAGAATGTCCTTTAAAATTGCCAACAAGCCGGGTGTGGTGGTCCACGCCTTTAATCCCAGCACTGGGAGGCAGAGGCAGGTGGATCTCTGTGAGTTCAAGGCCAGCCTGGGCTACAGATCCAGGACAGGCTCCAAAGCTACACAGAGAAACCCTGTCTCGAAAAACCAACTAACCAACCAAACAAACAAACAAAAAACACAAAAAACAAAAAACAAAAAACAAAAACCTGCCAACACATCCTCATAAACTTACATTTTTTTAAGAGAAAAACAATACCTTTTGAGTACCTAAACAAAATTAGCAAAAAATTATTAAATTATATTAACTTCAGATTTTTGAAAACAATGATTCACCCCAGAAGAAAACAGAATAACATTTAACATAGTTAAGATTCTCAAGGAAGGAAAATGAAAGCCAAGAATTTTATATCGCATAAAACAGACTTCCAAGTATTTTAGGTATTTTATTTGGTAACAGTTGTCAATAGACAAACTGTTATTAATGTGTAAGAATTAAGGCTGTGCTGGCTAGATTCATGTTAGCTTGATACAAACTGTAGACATCTGGGAGGAGGGACCCTCGATTGAGACTAAATTAGTGTTCAAATGAAGAGTAGTATACGGAATGTCTAAATAATCCTTCCAGGAATGCTACCATATTAAGAACCATCTATGGCTCAATCTGTTCGTTAGCCAGATCCTTGTGGTCAATCAGCTGGCGAACAAGACCCCAGGACATAGTATGTAGGGCTGGTTCATAGCTGGGCTGTAACAGAGCTTCCTCCACCGTGTATCACTGTTTAATGTATGGGCTACCACAGGCCCTAAACAATGAGATCAAGAACCATGGACTGGAAGCTTTGCAATCATTAGCCAAAGTAAACATTTCTATTTCATAAGTTGACTATCTCAAGTATTCTGTCATAGCAACAGAAAGTTATTCACTTACCTTTATGAATTCTTTTGATTTCCTCACTTAACTCGGATTGCTCGGACACTAGTTTTTTAAGAACGACATGTGCTTGTCTTACTTCCTCGGTTCTTCCATGCTTGAAATCCTCCGTGTACGGCCAGTTGTAATCATTTTGGGTGATTCCTCCTTTTTTTTGGGGGGGGGGAGTTTCGAGACAGGGTTTGTCTGTGTAGCTTTGTGCCTTTCCTGGAACTCACTCTGTGGTCCAGGCTCTAAGCTCTGCAGACACTGTTTCCTCATCCTCTGGCACTGAGGTTATTTGAACATGTTTTTAACAGACTTGATTTGGTTCCTACCCACCCCTACCCCGTAGAATATTTGACTTCTTTGCACAGATGTCAGAGTAATAATTTTTCCATTAAAACCAGTAACAAAGCCAGGCAAAAATCTTAATGTCCATTCAAAGTCTGTGTCTATTCAGAGTCTATTCAAAGTTACTCTTCATTGCCAACTTGACTGGAGCTTAGAATCACCTAGGAGTCGCACCTCTGGGCATTTCTAGAGAGACTGAACTGGCCAGGGAAGATTCAGATGGGATGTGGGTGGTACCCTCTTAAGGGATGGGGTCCTAGACCGTGTTAACAGGAAAATGAGCTGAGCACCAACATTGTCTCTCTCTGCCTCCTGACCATGGATTCAATGGCCTCAGGCTCCTGCCCTGAGAGCTACAGTGGTTCCTACCCTCATTCCTAACACAATGGACCATATCTTTTTTTTTCATTATACTGTGAACCAAAGTAAACGCTTCTTCCCTTAATTTGCTTCTCTGTCTGGCATTCTGTCACCATGAGAAGAGTGACTATCCAGCCTGTTTCTCTTAGAGTGTAGATCCATCTCTCTAGACTGAGTTCTTTCGTTTTAAGAAGATGTATCATGTGCCTGAATATATATTTTATTACATTTATTGGATCCTCTATACCAATTAAGGATACCAATTATCTGTACGTTTGATTATCTCTTGCTCCTCTCGTTACACCTTATTATATCCCCCCTAATTGCTCCACTCCTTCTCTGTCTTCCCTTTGTGCATGCCGTAATTACCTCAAAGCCTTTTATCCATGCCATTAATTCAATTTCAGTCATGTCTTCCCTGTCATTTGGCGTTCTTAATTCAAGGATTAGATCTATTAGTGTTGTTTCAGTTTTCGATTCATATCCTTAACTGCCAATTCTCCCTTTGATTCTCCCATCTTATCACTGCAGCGTTGGTGTCTTTACCCAGCAAAGTTTCTCCACGAGGACTCCCTGTTCCTCAGGGCCCTGCTTCCTTGAAGACCAGTCTCTTCCTGGGTCCTACGCTGTTCTTCCTCCCTATCCATCCTTCTTACCATCCTGTATCCACGTGGTCACCCTGTAAGTCCTTGTCACGGGTCAGCCCCAGCGGGAGCGTTTTCACAGTTAATGCTGCTGGGTGATGTCTCCTTACCCTCTTCCCACCTCGTGTTCCCACCAAACTTAGGATGAGTTTATTGTCCTCTCAGCCACGGTTTTGGTTCAATTCATTGTAAATTAGAAAAAGGAGTTTCACTCTGCCATCTTTCCCCTGACACTTTAGGATGATCTTTCTAAGATGTGCGTTTTATCCTGCTCTTTGATGTTTTTCAAATCATCTTTAGAAAACAGGTCTAAAATTTCTTTTTAAAGGTCTGAACTTGTGCCTGCGATACTTTGTTATCTGACCCCCTTCCTTCCTAATCTTCAATTCTCTCACCATTCTCTACCTTATTTACTCGGTGATCACAGGAGTTTTTTTTTTTTTTTTTGCTGAGCCTGGATCTGACCTCAGAACCCTCCCCTCCCGAGGCCTGTAGACGGCCTAAGGGCTGTAGTTAAATCCACCCTTAGTTCCAGCATTTTCCTCTCCTCTCTAGAAAGCTTGGCTGGAGCACTCCCCCACCCCCTTCCTTCTCTTGTGTTCTTCAGCTTTCCTTCTCTTGTGCTTTCCTGTGAGCATTTATCACACTGAGCTGTAACTGCCTTTTATGGTGTGGGGTAATGGATACTGGAGCCCGTCTACCTGAGTCCAGGACTTCTCTCTCCATTGCTGTCTGTATGACTTTGGATGACATCAGGCAAACATTTGTCCCCTGATGGGAATTCACAGTTAATGTATGCAAAGCTCGGCTGATGCACATGCTCAGTAAATGCTACTTATTGTTCATGAAAAGGTCCTATGAATGATGGCCGTAATGGCCCCATAGGATACTGTTCCAGATTGACAACTTGGGAGCTATCCATGGTGCTAAACCCTGCTTCCCACCACTGGACAGTGCTCGCACATCTGGTCACATGCCTTAGTTCCGTGTAGAGCAAATCCGTGATTATAACTTTCCAGATGTGGTAACGAACTTGAAACAGCTTCTCCCTTCTCACAATCACCATCCTGATTTTGTCTTGGTTTCCTCATGAACTCTATGCTGTGTGACTAAGTTCAGGCTCCCTTTTGAGTTGTCTACCCGTCGCTGGATCGTTTAATCTCCCACAATCACATTACTGTCCCCCAGGTCTTTATATCAGGTCATATCTCTACTCACAACTCATGAGAGCATTTCAGAAAGGGTAGAAAGAACTCAAATGGCCACGTGAGGGGTTGGTTAAGTGCTGTGGGATGTTCTGTATGGCAAATGTGTTGCTAATAAAACACTGATTGGCCAGTGGCTAGGCAGGAAGTATAGGCAGGACTAACAGAGAGAATTAAAAGAGCAGGAAGGTGGAAGGAGACGCTGCCAGACTCTGCCAGCCACCGCCAGGACAAGCAGCATGTAAAGATGCCAGTAAGCCACGAGCCACGTGGCAAGGTATAGATTTATGGACATGGATTAATTTAAGATATAAGGACAGTTAGCAAGAAGCCTGCCACGGCCATACAGTTTGTAAGCAATATAAGTCTCTGTGTTTACTTGGTTGGGTCTGAGCGGCTGTGGGACTGGCAGGTGAAAGAGATTTATCCTGACCGTGGGCCAAGCAGGAAAAATCAAGCCACAGTTAAGTAATTGTCAATGTGGTATGTATAGTAAGCAACCAATAAAGGTAGCCTAGAAATCCACGGCTTGAGAGAATGTAGTAAGGTTTGAACATCTTTCATTCATTTATTGAACATGTATGGAGGGCACCTCTTTTGTAATAGTTCCTGGAGATGTGAGAATTATTAGCATAATTCTTCCTTTGAAGATGCTCAGAGCCAGCAGGAGAGAGCGCTATGAAACAGACTGCAAAAGACACGCATTTCAAAGACTAGAAAGAAGTATGTATTGGTTACTCTTAATTTTACTGCAATAAAATACCCTGGCAGAAGCACTTGAAGGGAAAAAGTGTTCATCTCGGCTCACAGCTTGAGGGTACAGTCCGTCATGGCAGGGACGTTGTGACGGCACATGCTTGAGGTGGTTGGTTACAGTGCACCCACACTCAGGAAGCAGAGTGATGAGTGCCAGCTCGCAGCTTGCTTTCTCCTTCTTATTTAACCCAGGACCCCAGCCCACGAGATGGTGCCACCCACATTTAAGGTGAGACTTTCGAGCTCAGTTAACCTAATGTAGATCCTCCCTCACAAGCATGGCTAGGTAATTCTAGATCTTACGATGTTAAGAACCAGTCTTAGTGATCACAGAGTATGAAAATCAGTATAGATAGCATTTGGAAGGCATATACATGAATCTTGTCTTTTAAAATATCAGTTAAGTGATGAACACTGGCACAGACCTTAGTGGGGAATCAAACTTCTCTGATGCATATTCCACCTGATCCAAGTTCCCTCTTCTCCACACCACCATTACTTCTTCAACCCCCTCTTCCCAGAAAGGCCAGCCCCAGACTGTGGCTCAGAAAAGTTGAATAAACACTTTGAAAGGGCAAGAGGAAGAGAAATGGCGTAGTGACATGTGGATCTTCAGCAGCAAAATAAATGGTCCAGAGGATCTGTGAGTGGCTGTAATACTATAGGAAAGAAAGCAGAGGGGTCATATGCAATGACCCCATGATGAGTATTCCTAGGCACTCATAAGCCAGATTGCCTCTCCTATCATCTGTCTCAGCTTCTAAGATATCTGGTCTCTATGTCACCCCCCCCCCAGGTGATTCCTCATTCCATAGGCAGACTATTCTTCACACATCCAATTCTAATCTCATATTCTTTTCGAGCTAAGCACTGATCTTTCTCAAGAAGACTTTTTTTTAGATAACCCCATATACAATGTTAGTATAATTACTCAACAATCAGTTTGACTGACTCATATTTCACCACTTTGAAGAAATTACACAGAGAAACCTAAGCGTGTGACACATTAATGTCCATCTCTCATTGGTTAATCCTTTGGGATCTAGAGTCAGATTTGGGTTCAGATGTGTTCAAGATACATGTGACTGCATGTGACTGAGAATGGCTATGAATGTTTCCCAAACAAAAAAACAATCATAAGCTTACCTAAAAGACTGAACTTTTTGCAACTTACTCTAAACTTTGTGGATGACAATGTTGCATCACAGTGTCAAAAAGTTGGATACAGCTGGTAGAGCTATGTCAGTCACTAGCCATAAGACATTGTTACTTATTAGCCATGCAAACTCTTTAAAGTTGATGGATCTTATTTGCCTAATATATCATATGTCCCATAAGGAACAGATATTGCCAACTATCTTGTAGGGTTTGGAGAAAATGATGACATAGACACCTATGTTCACTAGTGTCTAGAATATACAAAATGCTTTGTGCTAAATATTTACCAGACATTTTTATCTATCTCAAGGAAATATGGGTTGATTTAACCAATGCATCCACTTCCTCCATAGTATTAAACAGATACCTTCTGGATGATAAGGGTTGTGGTAGGTTGAATGTATTTGGCCCCCATAGTTTCATAAGGAGTGGCATTATTGGGAGGTGTAGATTTGTTTGAGTGGGTATGACCTTGTTGGAGGAAGTGTGTCACTGTGGGGGTGGGCTTTGAGGTTTCCTATGCTTGGAATATGGCCCAGTGAGTCAGTTGACTTCCTGTTGCCCACAAGATGTAGCAGTCTCAGCTCCAGCACCGCATCTGCCTGCATGCCGCCATGCTCCCCTCCATGATGATAATGGACTGAACCTCTGAAACTGTAAGTGAGCCCCCTCAATTAAATGTTTTCCTTATAAGAGTTGTCATGGTCATGGTGCCTTTTCACAGCAATAGAAACCCTAAGACATTGGACAATTTCTATTTCTAAGATTTTGATACTTAATTATGTGTATGCATGTGTGTCTATGTGTGGGTATGTGCATGTGAATGCAGGTGCCTGTGGAGGCCAGAAGAGGGCGCAGGATTCCCCTGCAGCTGGAGTTTTAGGAGGTTTTAAGTTTCCTAGTGTGGGTGCTGAAAATGAACTCAGGTTCTCTGCAAGGGCAGCAAATGCTCTTAACCTCTGAGTCATCTCTCCAGCCCTATATATAGGCTAATTATCTCCAAACATCAGAACAATTTGTTTATCTTTTACTCTTTCTGTGAGATTGCAAACTGGTATGGTCTGCTCAGTTTTATATCAGATCCCTGTCCACATTACTAACTATTTAAAATAGTTAGGTTTACCTCCCAAAGCTAGTACACATCTTATACTGTTGAGGACGAGGTTTATGGCTTCAGCCTGAAAAGGTAGAAAAATGACTTACTGTTTGTGTTCATTGGTGATGTTATACAATTAAGAGAGATGAGTAAAAGGTAAAACATTGTTTTTTAGTATTAGGTGGTTTTCAAGAAAACAAATACTAAGTCCGAGTTTAGAAAGGTACCAGGGACATGACAGTTTGAAACAGAGGCGACTCTACCATCAAAACACCCAAGACTCTGTAAACACAGGACCAACCCATAGGCCTCCACTCCACACTGCCTCTGCAAAGGGAAATGCTGACTCAATGTAGTTTCATTATTTTAATAATTATTTTTCTAGTTGGTTGTACAGAATAATTGACTCTATTATGACATTTCTTACACACACCCCCCCCACACACACATCATTGCACTTTGCTGATGTTTACTCTCCCACCCATTGGTCTATTTTCTTCTCCAAACAGAGTCCTCTATTCTGCCCTAAAGCTTCTCATTTATTATTAATTAACACACACATATGTATATATAATGGAATATGTATATTCTATTATAGAATATTCTGTATTCTAGATCTACCTATGAGAGCACGATCATTCAATATTTTGAAATTGGTTCTTCAAATTAGTTAATGGTAACAATGGAAACATGAAAATTTCCATAGATGTGTTCTATTAGCAGCTATTGTAATGGCATTTATTTGGTAGAGCTGAATAACTGTAATGGTTTCTGAAGAAAGCATAAAAATTATTCAGGCTAAGAAACATATAGTAAAAACTTTGGAACAATGAAAAAAATGGAGAAAGATACTAGTAGATGAAAAGCCCGCCTGCAGTCATGGGTTAGTAGAAAATTGTGAAAATGGTTGTTCTAAAAAATAATCAGCTGGGCAGTGGTGGTGCATGCCCTTAATCCCAGCACTCAGGAGACAGAGGTAGGTGGATCTCTGTGAGTTTGAGGCCAGCCTGGTCTACAAAGCAAGTTCCAGGACAGCCAGGGCTGTTAGACAGAGAAACCCTGTCTTGAAAAAACAAAACAAAACAAAAAATAATCTATAGATTCAACATGATCCATATTAGAATTCTAATTATATTCTTCACAGAACTAGGAAAAAATTAATAAATTCATATAGAAGCACAAAAGATTTTGAATAACTGAAAGAATCCTGAGCAGAAAACAATGTTGGATATAACACTACCTGACCTCAAACTGTACTACAAAGCCATGGTAGCAAAAATAATGGCTCTGTTGCAAAAAGGTATGTACACCAATGGGATAGAGGACCTAGAAATAAACACACAGAGGTCCAGTCACCTAATTTTCTACAAATGTGTTAAAATATACATTGGCCAGAATATGACCTCTTTAACGGCAGTGCCAGGAAAACTGGATATCTATCCTGCAAAACAATCATTTCCAATGGATCAGAGACCTTATAGTTGCTTGAAAGAGTTGTCCCATTTGAACATCAGTTCCTAGTTGGTGCTTTAAGGGGTATGGCCTTGCTGGAGGAGGTATGTCACTGTAGGCAGAATTAAAGGTTCTGGCCACTTCCAATTCGTCCTCTCTGCTTTGTGCTCATGGTTCAAGATGTGAGCTCCAGCTTCTCCAGTCACCGTGCCTGCGTCCTGCTGCACCCCCTCCACCTCTAACCCTCTGGAACCATACACCCAAATAAACTCCTACATAAATCGCCTTGGCCCTAGCATTTTACCACAGCAGTAGAAAAGTAACTAATATAGATTTTGATTTGACACTTGGGACCTGGAAACTACTAGAGGAGAACACAAGGGAAACATTTCAAGATACAGATGTAGGCAAGAACATTCTAAAGAGAACGCCAATAGCTCCGGAAACCATTCCAAGAATTCACAAATAGGATTACAGGAAACTGACAATTTTCTACAGAACAAAGAAAACTATCACCAGAGTAAAGTGACAACCTAGAGAAGCTGGGGTTGGGGAATAATCTCTGTTAGCTATACAGCAGACATGAGATTAATACCTAGAATATATAAAGAACTTAAAAAAAATTAAACATCAAAAATCATTCAACCAATGAACAGGTTAAAGAACTCAGTAGACATTTCTCCAAAGAAGAAACACAACTGTACAATAAACATTTGAAAAAGCATTCAAAATCATTAGCCATTGGGGAAATACTAATTTAAAATGCCTTGAGAGTGTAAAATCTCACCCCGGTCAGAGTGACCAACATTGGACAACAAATGGCAAGTGTTGGTGAAGACATCAGGAAGAAGAACTCTGCTTCACT
Organism: Peromyscus nudipes; assembly: GCA_902168325.1. NCBI lineage: Eukaryota > Metazoa > Chordata > Mammalia > Rodentia > Cricetidae > Peromyscus > Peromyscus nudipes. Next base: position 9,965 of record CABHPH010000355.1, on the reverse strand, counting down.
GATGGTTGGAAGTCCGTGTAGAGGTAATCTAAGTAGAATTAACATATGAGCTAGCTGTCCCACTCTAGGGTATACATATAAGGACTCCCTGTCAACATACCACAGAGACTCTTGCACACTCATGTAGCTAGAGTTTTCCTGCCTGGCCCACAGTCAGGACAAATCTCTGTCACCTGCCAGTCCCACAGCCGCTCAGACCCAACCAAGTAAACACAGAGACTTATATTGTTTAAACTGTTTGGCCTAATGGCTCAGGCTTCTAGCTATCTAGTTCTTACATCTTAAATTAATCCATTTCTATAAATCTATACCTTGCCACGTGGCTCGTGACTTACCGGCATCTTCACATGCTGCTTGTCATGGCGGCGGCTGGCAGTGTCTTCCTCTGCCTTCCTTCTCTCAATTCTCCTCTCTGTTAGTCCCGCCTATACTTCCTGCCTGGCTACTGGCCAATCAGTGTTTTATTCATTTACCAATCAGAGCAATTTGACATACAGACCATCCCAAAGCACACTCATGTTTACTGCTGTACAATCCACAGTAGATAAGAAATAGAACAGGCCTAGATGACGATCAACACATGAGTGGACACAGAAAATGAAGTACACACACACCGTGGAATTTTATTTAGCCATAAAGAAAAATGAACCGGGTGTGGTGGCACACACCTTCAATCCCAGCACTGGGAGGCAGAGACAGAGGCAATCCTTGCACTGTGAATGCAAGGCCAGCCTGGTCTACATGAGTCCCAGGCCAGCCAATGCTACAGTGGGATCCCGTCTCAAAAAAAAAAAAAAATCAGATGTAGGAAAATAGATGTAAGTAGAAATGATATCACACTAACATATTTAGAAAGATATATACCACATTTTTCTCTCACATGTAGACTCTGAATATGAATGTCTGTGTGTGTGTGTGTGTGTGTGTGTGTGTGTACATCACAAAAGTAGAAAAGAGACTGTGAGAGGGAGAACAAGGCTGAAGGGAAGGAGGAGGGAAAAGGGGAATGGAATCATGTGATTTGAAAGCTGAAGGGGGGGGTCTCTTTGACCTGGAGGAGGAGAACCAGCAAAATGGGAGAAGAAGGAATAGGAGAGGGCATTCAGGGAGAAAGACAAATAAAGACAAAGTAAGTTGACATTTATGTTTGAAAATGCCATAATGAATCCCATTGCCTGGTATGCAAACTTAAAACACTTAAAAAATTATCCAGATAATGAATGCTTGAAGATTGCCAAAACAATTATTATCTAGCTAAAAATGATTACCTCCTGCACACTAGGGGTCTTAGTTATTGAGCAAGAAACACTACGAATTGGATTAGAGATCTAATTGATAAAGCAGCGCACATTATTTAGGAAGAGAAGGGAGCTAGCGCCATAGGAAGCAGTGAAGGCGCGTTCAAAGAAGAGGCTTGCCGTTTGGGTGATGTTTGCCGCTCTTACAGAGGACCAAGTTCAGTTCCCAGCGGCCACGTAGGGGGACTCACATCCCCTGTACTATACCACAAGGACTGCTGCACAAGGACAAATGTAAACTAAAATATTTTTTTAAGAGGCTGTAGGATGCTTTACAGACCAACGGCATTATTATTTCATCTCCAGGTTACGATTGCGCAATGCCAATCATGAAATTATCACACAGCAAGTCGTGAGCCTCTTTGCTGAACATCTGTTTGGTCCACGTTTTTATATAATAGATGAAGAAACGAAGTCGCGGAGATGAGAGTGGCTAGCCCGGCCAATTACAAGAGCTCAAATTTTCCTTCCACTTGCCCCTTCCCACCATGGCACCCTTTGCACGAGGCGAGCCCGGAAGCGGGTACTGCTTGGGAGTGAGTGGGCAGGCTCAGTTAAAATCTTGGCTTTACCATCAGCCGGCTGCGTGACTTGGGGTAAATTATCTACCTTCTCAGAGTATAAAGCCATAAAATCATAGTTAATGGGGCTGTTGGATTGCAAACAATAACAGATAAAGCACATGGCTCATAAGTAAGTACACTTACTGAAATTGTTATTATTTCCCCAAAGGCAAACATCAAAGAACAATATGATGAAATTCACATCAAAGGGGAAAAAAACACCCACCGTAGGCCGATCATAAAATAAAGTAAAAAGGGAAGTAGCAGGCTTCATTAACTTCATTTCTTTATTCTCTCGCCAGACATCAGTCACTCCTCCCTTATCTTTGCTGATAAATACCAGCGAGAGATCCAGACAAAACGGTTTTATTCATCAGATCATTAGGGTACTCAGTCTGTGTGATATGGTCTCTATGTGCTGCTGACAGTCTATCAATGCTGGAGAATTATAACGGCACTTCTTTGACAGCAGTGATAAGCCGTGATCTGTCAGAATACGCCGCATCCAGGCAATGCAAAAGCTGCAGCATCCATCAGAGATGTTTACCCACCACGAATGAGCCTTTGCGTGCTCGCCGCCGCTGCCCCCCTGTTTACCTGCCGCGACAGGCTCTGGGAACACATGCCTCTTTGCAAGCTTTTCAAAGGGTCGTTTGACAAACAAGGCGTGTTTGTTCACTATGGAGTTCGAGCGGCCTTGAATTCTGCACTATTTGCTTGGCTTTGCTCGCCTTCAAAGCAGAAGGCCAGGGTCCATCCATCCTACCCCTTGGTCTGGGAGACTTGGACCCTGTGTTTTCCTAGTTCACAGGTGTGCAGTCTTTTCAGGGTCGGAGAACTCTATGCCCTTTCACCCCTGTACCCCAAATCAGCAGCTGAGGATGACCTTGGAGTGGTTAGGAGAATTTAGGATGGGGATGGGAGACAGTTTTGCACCTGTAGGGTTTGCAGGCCTGGAGGTATGGACCGCCCTCTGCTGTCCAGGATGGGACCAGACCTACTAAGCTGCGCCCAGTGGTCGTTCCTCCAACCCTGACTTGACCCTGCGTTTCCTACTCAACTTTTAGCTCTCCCCATCCCCCCGCCCCCTGCTAAAGGCGAATGAATTCAGGCCCAGGACTCCCCAAACACGGAACCTCTAGAGTAGGAACTGCCAGGAGCGTGGCTTTGGCTTGGGATGGGAAAACAGAGGTACCCTGGAGGTGGTGCATCGCCGTCCCCGCTCCCAGCGCGTCAGCTCTCGCACCCGCCCCGCACGCAGCTGGAACTTTCTCCCGCTGGGCACCCGGGGGACTCGCGGCACTGGGGGACCAGCTCCTGCCCGGGTCGGAGGAGAACTCCAGGCGGAGGCGAGCGAGGGCCGGAGCAAGAAGAACCCGGTGCGCGCGGGAAACGCGGTCCCAACCACCATCACCACCACCACCACCACCACCACAGTGACCGCAAAGCCAGCCTGGCGGGCCCCGCCCGTCCAGGTCCCGGCCCCGGCGCACGCGTGTGCGGACCAGAGCGTGGAGTCCCCGCGAGCCCCGCCCGGCCCGCGCGGCCAGCAGCGTGCGGAGGGTGAGTGTGCTCGACCGGTGCGAGCGCGGGAAGGGTGGGAAGGGCCGCGGACAGGTGCCAGGGTGGCCCGCGACCCCTCTGATCGCGTCCCCACCCTTGGGGCCTGCGCCCGCGCGGCCCCCCGGGAGCCAAGGAAACTTTGCGGGCGTCGGTTGGGCTTCCTCGGCGTCCGCCCAAAGGAGGTGGATGGGAACTGTAAACCCGAGTCTGGGTCGGGGACTAGCGGCAGGGAGGGTGCGGGCCGGTGGTCCCCTCCCATCGCCCCCCTTCCTCCGGAGGTGCGGGGCGGGGGGCTGAGCCCAGCTCCCTGCGAATTTCCTAAGGCGACCCCGAGCCGCAGCCTCCTAGGCAGTAGGTGTAAGGGGCTCTGAGCTCACCCTGCTTGCTCATCTCCCGCCAGAGAGATGAAAATGAAAACGGGAAGATTCAACTGCAGGGGGCATCCCCGTGGCAGCCCCTGAGAGCAGGAGGGTCCCAGGACAACCACAGCTAACTTGTACGGGGGTGCTAATCTACACAAGGGCTTAGGTTACCAGCCCCAGTGCGCTTTTGATTCTGACTTTGGGGTGGAGGCTGCTTCAATCCAATGCAGGAATCTCAGAATTTCTAGGGGGAAAAAAACCTAAGGAAATCTTGCTAGGCACCATCCAACACTCTCCTGGACTACCTAACCTTGGTGACCAGTTAGGTACTAAGGAAGGAATGGGTGAGCATTTTCTGAAGATGCAAGGCTGAGAAATTACAAACAAACAAACAAAAAGCACAACCAGAGTGATCCCCTTTTCTTTGGGTTGGAATTTGGGGTTGGTTTATTGTAAGGTATGTATGTATTCACCTATTGGTTTGGTCATCTGAGTGGTTGTTTCCATGATTTCTTCCTCTTACCTGATGGGATATTTCAAAGAGAACTCTGGTCCGGCTTTTTAAATTTTTATTTTATTTTTACTGTTTAGTATTTTTGTTTGTTGTTGCTTTTGGAATGGTGCTAGAATTAGGTCGTGTGTGTGTGTGTGTGTGTGTGTGTGTGTGTGTCTGTCTGTCTGTCTGTCTGTCTGTCTGTGTTGGGGAGTAGAATATTTGGAGGGGATAGAGAGCATATGCAACCAGTTCCAGGGGCCTCTGGAAATCTGTGGGTGAGCTGAGACGGAAATTTACCTGGCTTCACCTTTGGAGCAGATCCAAACCTGCTCAGGTGTTTCTGGGGCAAACAGGATTCCAGCCAGGGTGGTATGCCCAGCTTTGGTGTGGAGCACCTGACCTCAGTGGCATTACTTGCTTGAACTCTGAATTCATAGGTCAGTAACTTTTTGCTGTCAGTCCCCAGAGCAACTAAGGCACCCCACAGCTGGGATGGGGTGCAGACCTAAAGCAAGGTGTTTTAGAGGGGACATCAACATCTGGAGATGGAGGGTGTTGGCTAGAGTTTATTAAAATGTGAATTACATACTCCATGTCTTGGGATGAAAGAGGTAAGTGTCGTCTGGAAATACAAATCCTTTGCCTCTACTTCCCTTTAAATCAACCTCTGGGGCTAGAACTCAGTCATCTGCATTTTAAACGCCCCCCCCCCATTGTAAGAGACACATATGAAGCACCTGCTATGTCCAGGCATAGTTCTAAGCTCTAAGAGCCCAGTGGAGAACAAGATAGCCAAGAGCTTTGTTTCTGTGGAGAGAGAGAAGACACCCTATCAGGATAAAAAAAAGAGCTGCTTTCATTTTGTATTCCTGCATGAAGGTGAAGGTGCCTGAGAATGTACAATGGAGAAGTTCTGCCAGATGCCCGGTAACTGGGTTTCTCTAAGCGGAAGTATGTGGGCTGAATGGCTGTGTCTGTCCACTTGAAACTTAGGCCGAATTTCTAATCCTCAGGACACTGGCAGCAAGAGGAAAGACCTTTGAGAAGGGGTTGATCACGAAGACAGAGCCCTTACAAATGGTGTTAGTACTCCAAAGGCCCCAGACAATACCCGCCCCCCAGTGATGTGTGAGAACATAGGGGATGAAGGGAGAAGCAGCCTAGGGACCAGAGCAAAGGCCTTTAGCAGACGCTGATCATGCCGGGGAGTTTGATCTTGGAATTCGCCTGCTTTCAGAACTGTGAGAAATAAATTTCTGTTGTTTATAAGCTAGCCCGACTGTGGTATTTTGTTGTAGCAACCTGAATGGACCAGGGCACAAGGCTGGCATGTGCCCAGCATGCTGCCAGTCACAAACACCAGTAAAATTGTATGGACAAGTTGTCATTTACCTTTCCCCATGGAGCTGATGTTTTGTTATTTACTTTTGAATCCAAAATCTTTTATTTGTTTGTTTGTTTGCTTATTTATTTATTTTCTGTGCAAAGCCAGGAGTTTGAAAGCAAAGGCTGCTTTAAATTTCTATTTGTTAGGAGGAGCTGGAAATCAGATGTAGAAAAGGAATTACAATGATAGCTACTTTTGAGTGAATGTTTTTCTTTGTTCCAGACCTCTACTGTCTCCGTTTTCATAACAACCTTTTAAGTTAAAATTTAATAGCTGATACATTTGCAAGGCATACATGCAACTACTATAAAAAGGTTTACAATGAAAATCATCCCTTCTATCTTAGTGCCCAACCAATGGGTGCCCTCCCAATGTAATTGATGCAAAGCCTGATACTTGTGTCCTTTCCAAAACAATCTATGTATAGACAGTTACATATTCTTATGTTTTCTTTCTTTAAATACACAAATGGAAGAATGCACATATACTCTTTTGCATCTTGCTTTTTCCTACTGTCTACAAGTTAAGTATTTATAGCTTTTTTTTTTTTTTTTTTTAAAAAAAAGTTACATAGGCTGGGTGGGGGGGGCGGCGGGCGCGGTGGCGGCGGCGGCGGCGGCGCATGCCTTTAATACCAACACTTGGGAGGCAGAGTCAGGTGGATCTCTCTGAGTTCGAAGCCAGCCTGGTCTGCAGAGCAAGATCCAGGACAGGCTCCAAAGCTGCACAGAGAAACCCTGTCTTGAAAAACAAACAAACAAACAAATATAGTTACACACAGGTTGTCTTCGCATGGCTAAACAGCATTAGAATTGTTTCTGATATTGTTTTAATGCTGCAGTGACTAGTCTTATATACACTCATTTTTGCATGTGTGTAAGACCTTTTATATATGATTAATTTCTGGTCAAATAACATAAACACTTGTATTTTTACAGGTTAAAAAATAGGATAGACATTAAAAGCACTGGTTATCTGGGGTTGAATCCTTGCACTTCTTACAAGTTATACAAGGAACCCCCCTGTTTGACTTGGTTGTCTCCTTTGTAAAATATGGAGAATAATAGTAGCTACCTAGGAGGATTATATGAGTAAGTTTAGCTGTATTGCACAACAAGTCACCTCCGAAACTTAGTAGCTTCAAGTCATAACCATTTTGCTCAGCTCACATCTGTGGATTGGCTCAGCTCAATGGCTCTACTCATCTGGGCTTGCCCAGGGATCTCTCTTGGCGTTTCCCATGCCTCTGTGGTCAGTCCATTGGTCCACTGAAGGGTGGACAGTCTAGGGTGACTTTCTATGTCTGATGATTGACAGGTGAGTTGGAATTGGGGAACTTCATTTGGGTGGCAGGTGACCTCTCAGGCTCCAGGAGATGAATTCAGACTTCTTCAAGAGGTGGCCTCAAGCTTGGTTATAGCTTGACTAATGGGGGTCTAGCACTTTCCAAACCTCTGCTTGTGTCCATTGGCTGTTGAACAAAGCAAGTCACAAGGCCACACTTAGAATCAGTATCACAAGGACACAGTGACAGGGTCTCATCACCACCATTTTTTAATGTACAGTTTTTTCATAAGATATATTTTGAGCACATTCTTTCCCCTCCCCCAACTCCTCTCAGATCCCCCCACCTCCATACCCACCCAGCTTCATGCTCTCTCTCCAAACTCTCTCAAGCAACACAAAAACAAAATAAAAAAACAAACAAGACAAAAAAACCCCAAAAACAAAACAAATGAAACAAAACCCCACCAAACAAACAAACACCCCAGTGAGTCCATTTTGTGTTGGTGAACTACTGGTCACCACCATTTTTACAAACAGCCTTCCACAGAAGGGCTCAGCAAATATTTGCACAGTACCTAGGGCAATGCTTGGTGTACTTTTAGTGCTATGTAAAGCTCTTTTAATTAAATAAACGACAGCACAATTCTTCCAGATTGCCTCTGTAGAGATTGAACCAATTTACCATCCCGTCAACGTGAGTGGGTCTGTCTCCAGTTTCTCCTTAGGAGCTGCATCTAGCTCTTCTATCCGTGGAGAGACAGACGTTCTTATTCCAGTCTATAGATAACAGTTGGTGCTCTGACAGGCCAGAGCCGAGCAAGGCCTTGAATGGCAGACAGTCTGGTTCCAGAGTGCGGGGTGAGCTTTGCTGCACGAGACAGCCTCCTCCTTCATGTCCATCATTTTTGCTTCCTGTTTGGATCTGAGTGGCTCGTCAGACTTTTGAAGTCCTTGGCAGTGGTTTTGATTTCTACCTGGCCTGCTGGAATCAAAGCGAAGTGTCCCCAAAGACAGTGGGTTCTTTCATGGCTGACGGGTAGTACTAAAGGGCCACTTCTACTTGCCATCTTTTAAGTTGAGAAGCTTGAAGCCGGACCTCGTTTTGTTTGTACTTTCTTCCTTTGTATTTGCCATATCCTTATTTTTCAGTTACTCCGTCACAACCCAGGGATCTATTCCCCTAAAGAGAAAGATGTGAAAATGGGATATTTCTCAGTGACTCAGGACTTGATCTGGGGATACTAACTGCTCGGGTTCAAATCCAGTGTGCTAGCTATGAAGTGTCAGTCTGTGGCTAAGGGTTTTCCGGCCTGAGTGGTAAGCTGTGGTAAATACTTAAGTGTTTAATACTATGTTGCAAATGCCCTCCACTTCTGTCAGCTCTGTTCTGTTCCATACCTGCTCTGCCCCAAACCTGTTTCTACATCCCTAGATACGCCGAGTAATAAGAATAGCTAATGTTGCCGGGCGGTGGTGGCGCACACCTTTAATCCCAGCACTTGGGAGGCAGAGCCAGGTGGACCGCTGTGAGTTCGAGGCCAGCCTGGTCTACAGAGCGAGTGCCAGGACAGGCACCAAAACTACACAGAGAAACCCTGTCTCAACGCCCCCCCCACAAAAAAGCTAATGTTTGCAGGACTGTTATATCAATCACTCTGTGTGTGACTAATCACTTAATTCTCACAACAAAACTGTGAACTAGGTGCTATTCTGTTCTCGTTTTCAGGCGGGGAAGCCAGCTATTGGACGGCTAAGTAGTTTGCCTAGCACCCTCAGGCTAGTAATGATGCAACCAGGATGTAAAGGAAGCATTTTGGCACCGGAGTCTGTGCTCTTAATGTTTATGCTACAGGAAAACCCTGTGCTGGCTGCTCGGTGACAGGAGTTGAGTCCCGTGCTCCAGGGAAGCCACTGGGAAACTCACAGGCAGCCCCCATCCTTGGCAACAGTTGGATGCCGCCAGCTGTGATGTAGACTGAAAGTCACGGCACGCAGAAAATATAAAACCCCAGTCTCTTTGCCAAAAGCCTTTCCAATCCAATCATCGCAATTCTAGCAAGATCTCAGCCGTGGCGCGTCCCGTGCCACTGAGGCGAGACACTATTGAAAAAAAAAAAAACGGATGGGGCGTTTTTTTTATTTTTTATTTTTTTAATGTGAAAAAAACCAATCTGGCTAGCGTTGAGTCTTGCCACCTCTTGTTTCTGTCAAGGAACCACCCTGGTGGCCTGTCACTCTATTTCCCAGAGCAGCAGGCGGATAAAATGCAAATGCTGATACAATCTGACTTTCTGAATTTAAAACTGTGTGTGTGTGTTCGAGCTGAAGGAAGAAGGCGAGGAGGCCATTTCACAGGCATTGTTTCATGCAGGCCAGATGTCATGCGATAACGCTCATCACACACCCAGAGTTTAGACTTGTTCCCTCGTTACATTCCTGGAGTTTGTCCTGAGTGAACAGCTCTGCGTGGTCTCCTGTCTCATGGAGCTAGTAGTTTTTCCTAGAGCCAAACAGTATTATCTCTTGCGTATACTGCTGTGAAGAGAGTATATGGTGCTGGGGGCACTTAGTGGGAGTTGTTTGCTTAGTCAGGGTGGTTCCTGAAGTCCCTTCAGAATGAGGCCGACAACCAGCTGAGACTTGCAGAGTAACATGGACAGCCAGAGGAGGAGGAAAATCCTATGCGGGTAGCGTGCACAGCCTGTGCCAAAAGGCGAGAGAGACCGCACATTTTAAAGAGTGAGCAGCATTCAGAGTGGGCAGATAGATGGGTAGGATGAATACAAGGAGGTAAGGGCAAGAATTGAGGCTGGGAAAGTGGGAGGGGCCTGGTGGGGGGATATGATGTAAGACATGCTGAGAAGTGACCTCAGGGCGAGGAAAAGCCATTGAGAGATTCTCGGCAGATTTTTGTGAATCAAGTATTTGCTTCAAAAAGTTTCTTGGAGTCGGATGGTGGTGGCGCACGCCTTTAATCCCGGCACTTGGGAAGCATAGGCAAGTGGATCT